>CAJINV010000007.1:1113176-1392835 GCA_905178155.1 Amoebophrya sp. A120
GGAAGCGCAGCAGCGAGAGGACCTGCCGCCACACCCATCGGGTCGCCATCGGTCCGGAGGTGAGATTCCTGACCAATGCGCACTCCCTTCCGTAGCACCTTACCACCGTTGGCGGCAAGAGCTGTCTGGGAAGGAGTTGGCATCTTTTCCCGAAGGCTTGGCTCCACCTCTTCCAATCCACCGTGCTGCTCTTTCCCGTCGTCTGGCTTGACAACAGGAGGAGCCGCGCCGGTAGTCTGAATGAGTTCCCCCTTCTTGTCTCTCAAAGAGAGGGACATACGAGCTTCGCGCGCAAAGCTCTTGCGGCCATCCTCTGTCTTGAGGTTGTGTCGCGCAAGAACAATGTCACGATGTTCGTCCCGAAGAAGACGGGAAAGGGACATTGTCGGGTAAAGGCGGACTTGATCAAATCGCCGAACAAACGACTCCGTACCGCTTGCCACCAGTTCAGATTCTAAACCGGCGACAAACGGTCCTGGTCCACCCAGGGGATCAGATGGCGAGCCAGCCGCGAGGGCTGCGCGCCGAAACTGACTCACCCCGTAGTCACCATAGGTCTGGTCTTGATCAGCAATTGCCTCCAACCGCTCTGCCTGCGTACTCGGCGGTCGAGGCTCGTACGCGCGAGGCGGAGGCAGCTGGATCGCCTGCATGACCAAGCCTTTCTTGTTACCCTTTTTGGATCCCGTCGACTGGCTCCGAAGATCCTTGTCCGAGAGTCCTTTCTTGGAACCGCTCTTAGACGAAGGCGCTTTCGGGCCCTTGCCGTCGACCCCTTTCGGAGCAGAAACAGAAGAGGCCGTGGAACCCTTCTTCCCCTGACCATCCTTGGCCCCGACATTGGACTTGCCCTTAGGATCGGATTTGCGTTCCGGTTTCCCTTTGGGTTCGCCCTTCCTGTCGGTTTTCCGAGCCTTAGCAGCAGGACTTTCGGAAGACGAGGAAGATGGGTCACCATCGTCGCTGCCGTCGTCATCTCCCTCACCATCAGGTTCCGGAGGACAACCAGCAGCGGCCTTTTTCTTCTTTTTCTTATTAGCTTTCCATTTAGCTTTTTTCTGTTTCCGGCGCAGTGCACGCAACTTTTCTGCTGCTTTAACGGTGGTTTTGCTGGATGCCGCCGGAGCCGACACCGATTTCTTGGCGTTCGGCTTGGCCGGCTTCTTAGCATCCTTGCCCTTGGATTTCACCTCAGGCTTCTCCTCTTTGCCTTTGGATTTCACCTCGGGCTTCTTCTTCTTCTTGTCCTTCTTCGCCTTCTTCGAAGAAGCGGACACAGGAGCCGAAGAACCACCGTTACTTGGAGCAGGATCGCCAGGAACAGGAGCTGCCTGATTCTCAGCTTCCTGTTTCTCAGCTTCCTTTCTCTCCCTTTTCCGGGCCCGCTTCTTTGCAGTCCTGCTCATCTTCTTATTCTCAGCTTCCACAGACGCATCCGGAGCCGGAACTGAAGAATTCGCGGAAGAAGCGGTGGCTCCAGATCCTCCCGGACCAGTCGTGGTGACCGGTACAGCGGTAGATCCGGGAGCCGCCGGAGCAGCAGCCGCAGCAGCTGCGGATCCTGCCGGACCAGTCGGCGTGACCGTGTCAACAGCAGATCCTGCAACCGCCGATGCGGACGCAGCAGCACCGGTTCCAGCCGGACCAGTCGTGGTGACCGGTACATCTGCGGACCCGGTGGCTGCCGGCGTAGCAACTGCATTTGCTGGAGCAGAGCTCGCAGCAGCGGAGGATGACGAAGCCGCGGCCTGAGCAGAGTCTGCCGGAGCATCCCCTTGCTTCGCCTTGGCCTTCGCCCGCTGATTAGCTTTGTTACGCTTGCGCTTCGCGCTTCGCTTCTCAGCCTCCGACTTTTTGTCCAACTCATCCTGGGAAGTCCCCGGGGGGTTACCTTCCGCAGGTGCCACTGCGGCGGTTCCTCCAGCCTGCGCTCCGCGGTCCACCGAGGTGGTCCCGGAGGGGGCCGACCCAGAGGCTGCTACCGTTGTAGCGACACTCCGGGCGGAGGAGGTGCCGAGCGGGCGAGACGAGCTCGCGTCGTCGAACAAATCTTGTCCATCCGTGGTCTCCTGATCGACCGGTGCAGGCGGCGGAGCCGCACCTCCTGACGGAACGGACGGTGGTACGATACTTGCTGGCTCGGTGATGAGGTCCAGCAGACCGTCAACGGAATCCTCCCGCCCGTGATCCACTTCCAGCAACGACACGTTACCAGTCGTGGACTCCGGAGCAGGGGGTTCCCGTTGGTTCCCTTGTCCAGTCCCCGAGGGAACCGGACTTTGACCCGGGGGGTCGGGCGCCGGGTGCGCCGAGGAAGAGTCGGGACCGTCCGGCGGCTTGCCGGAGGTTCCGTCCGAACCTCCCATTATTTTTTTGAAAACTACTTTCCAAGAAGAAATTTTGATTGCTTTTAGGTCTCTCAACCACCGCTGTGAGGAAAATTCAAAGAGAAAAGGCAATGCTGAATGTCGAAATCAGGAAACAAAACAGAATTTAGTTCTGAGATCTAGATTTCAATTTCAATTTGTGGAATGAGATCTAGATTTTTGAAAGTGGAAAAATGGATCACATGTGAGTCGCGTGAGATCTTTGTGGGCAGAGATGGAATTTCAATTTCAGATCAAGGAGGCCACTACCGAAGTAGCGACCCCGGAACAGCCCCCAATTTGAGTATTTCGCGGGAGACGCCTCGGGGAGAACCTATAGCCGAATAGGCCAGGTAATCCCCAAGAGTCTCGGCACACGGCCATCAGGATCCTATTTGCATTTCCATTTGATTCCTTCGGAGATCATAGATTCTGATCGCAGTACCTCGATGGATACAGGATAGATCCCAGATCTGACGAATTCCTCATTCTACGTGCCGTGCCCGGTCCCCGGTCCAATCGTCACCACACAAGGTGGGCCTGATCGGACCAGGACCAGCGGGTCACGGTCGTCTGGGAAAAACAAAAACAAAAACCAGGTCCTCGTGCGCACGAGTCCACGAGAACGTGGACCTTCGCGACGCACTCGGACTGAGTCTTCGTTTGCTGGACGGATCCGATCCGTCCGGCGCGAAGCGCGGACGGTCCAGTTCCATCAAACGCTGAGCCCGGCAACCGGGCGTCTACGATCCGTAGACAGCCTGGCACGCAGTGCCAGCATCCTGTGTCTGGGGCCAAGCCGTCCAGCGCGAACGCACGGACAGCTCAGCACCGTCAACTAGACGCTGAGCGCCGCCTCCAGGGCATCTACGATCCGTAGATCGCCTAGCACGCTAGGCCAACGTGGAAGTTGTGTGCTTTCGGTCCAGGATCCGTGCGCGTGAACGCCGGTTCCCGTTCCAGGGCACGAAAGGTGCATGCAACCGCATGCTCGTACACAGGGATCCAAGCACACGAGCGTGTACTCGGACCACCCGTGGGAGGGTACGCGCAGACAGCGGTCCCGACGCACGAGACGTGCGAGACCGGAGTCCGTGCGTGGCGGAGGGAAGGGCCACACGGCTGAGGACCGGTTGCCCGACCCAGGGGATCGAAAGGCAAGAGGGGTATGGGAGTGCAGGGTGGTCGGGAGCCTTGGACCACCAACAAGGCGCAGGTCATTTTCCTCGGACCTAGCGATACGAGCGTCACTGCCCCTCTCACGCAGTGACGGATCCCAGCCTACCTGGCGAGTGAGCCCCGAAGGGCCACAAGCCGTCTTCAACGACCCCGGACGGTCCCGAAGGACATCACGGACAAGCCGAAGCGCTGAGTCTCGAACCGGGGCGCCACCGTAATAGCGGTGACGCCTCCCTGCCTGGACCAACCCGAAGTCGTAGCGGATGGTCACGCGACAGAGAGTCAGCTGCCACTCCGGACGAGTATCCCCAAGGGGACACATCGCCACAGAGGCCCGGCACAGCCGACGACTTTCCGGGGGACAACTGAACCGGTGAGGCCAGGTCCCGTCGGGAAGCAGGGTAGAAACCGATGTAGTTTCCAGCCATCAACAAACAGTTACCGATCTGGTGTTCCATAACGGGGAATTGTTAACAACGAACCGGACAAGTCCGGACGAAAACAATAACAACGAACCGGACAAGTCCGGACGAAAACAAGGATCGATACACCGACTGGCCACGGCAGGAGGCGACCCTCCTGCCGTTGCCGGCAAGTGAGTCAAACCTTCCCCCGTGGATCACTAGAGCTAACTGGAGCCAAGGCTCCCCGCATCGACGGGCTGCATCACGTTCTGGTTGTCATGCCCTCCAAGACGTCGGACTGAAGGACTAGGACACGCACTTGCGGGTCAGGCGGACGACCCGGTACCTAATGTTTGGGTTATTTTATATCCGTGAAGCCCCAGCCAACGCTTCCACGGCGTCGTGCCCTCCAACATACGGCACGCCCGAAAAAGGAAATGTATCTACCTATCGCAACAAGAAAAACACAAGAAGATAACAAAAATCCCTCTCAGATTGATTAAGAAACCTAATTTGACTTGCTCCATGGCTGGACTCGGAGTGCCACGCGCGTCCATGAACCAGTGCTCGCCACAACTCGCAAAGGCGAGTTGTGGCGTGTCCTGATTCCAAAGACACAGACCGCGACCTGCTCTGGGTCAGCACATCAAAGGTTATCATCATGATGAGGGAAACTGCTGCTACGCAGCCAGCAATTCTAGATTGCTGCTGCGCTGGCCGCAGCCACTGCGAGCCTGAAAGCCAGGCTCAAACAGTGACTCGCAGCCAGGGCAGATACAAATCCGCTGCGCGGGGGAAGTAGGATGTTCCTCTAGGTCTGGTGCCAGCCTGTTGGTCTTCCTATCCGTGCCGCAGAAACTGCAGCCCGGTCTGGAAGCCGAAGCGTGTCTCATCCTCGGAACAATCCTTCTTCCGCCTCCGCGGGCAGGCAGCAAGATGCAACACATCAGACTACAGCTCCAATATTTTGAGTCTTCCTCGTCCCTAACGCCATGAAGGCCTCGGGACTCGGAATAGCGTATATTTTTGCTGGTCATCCTTGTGTTGCACCTCGCCGCCCGCTTACGGGCAGCTGAGGATCGATGGAACTGACGTTCCTGGCGTCTCCAGCAGCTCGTCAACGCGGATCCGCTTGCGCGGACCGCGGACTCGCTGCGGAGTTCCAAGGAACCAGTTTCCAGGCTGTGCTTCAGTCTGCAACAGAGCCTCGGACTCCGCCTGTCACGTCGCCGCGGCCGCCGAAAGGCAGCCTGCGGGACGGACGGCAGAATTCGAAGTTCTGGAGACCGTGCAGCAGCTCGCGTCCAGGATGGACAGTGAGCTTCTGCATCGCAACAAAGGTGAGAGCTCCACACCTACCCGTGGGTGAACCACGGGACCGGATAAGAACTGCTCGACCAGCTGTTCCACGTTCCTTCCGGGCCCAGCAGCGCGGATCCACCGAGGTGGACCACGCGCGCGGACCTGAAAGTACTTGTAGAACGGCTGGTGCGCAGCCTCCTCGACCAGCCGTTCCGCGTTCCCCTCGGTCCCGTCGACACAAGCTCACCGAAGCAAGCCTGCGGACAGGACCAAAGGTACTAGCAGCTACAGCTAGTCTCGGAGGGCGCGGACGTCTTCTTGCGCAGCAGGGGCGCCCAACACCCTGCTGCGGACCACGGAGGGACCAGTGTTCTCACTGGAGTCCAGCAACCGAGGTTGCCGGACTACCAGGAGTCTACCGGTCCCGTGCCCGTGGCACGGGATCTGCACTGCTTTTTGCAGGTTTACCAGTTCACCACGGTCCAACGGCGAACCGTCGGACCATGGGAACCAGTGACTTCTGCATTTGCAGCACAGAATGTTGCTTCTGCAGGTCTGCGGCTCGCCACAGCCCAACGGCAAAAGCCGTCGGACAGTGGGATCCTGCAGGCCGCGCTTCTGCAACAAGAGCTGCTGCTTCCACGGGTCCGCAGCTCACCGAGGTCCAACAGCAAAAGCTGTCGGACGACGGGAGCCGGTAGACCGCGCTTCCGCGACAAGCGATGCTGCTTCCGCAGATCCGCGGCTCACCGGAGTCCAACAGCAAACGCTGTCGGACAACGGGAGCCTGCAGACCGTGCTTCTGCAGCAGGAGATGCTGCTTCCACAGATCCGCGGCTCACCGGAGTCCAACAGCAAACGCTGTCGGACAACGGGAGCCTGCAGATCATGCTTCTGCAGCCCTCGGTGCTGCTTCTGCGGGTCCACTTGCTCAACCGGAGTCCAACGGCAAGTGCCGTCGGACAACGGGAGCTCGTGGACCGCGCAGCCGCGGCACGAGGAAGTTGGTCGTCTTTGTTTACCCCGCGGGGGCGACCAACGCCCGCGGGGTTTTCCCATGACCGGACAGGCTTCTGACCGAGGTCAGAAGCCCCTTCCGGGCTAGGCCGAAGCCCAGCACCGAAAGCCTGCTTGACCCTCCGCAGCCTGCTGCCGCAGGCGCGTCGGGCAAGCCTGGTCCTGGCGTAGGCCACACCTGTATAGCTACACGTGTTCGTCGTTACCTGGAACACCTACGACAGACTCAGCCGACACAGGTCATAGCCGAAGCGTTACCGCAACAAGCTGCTGACCAACAGCCGGGAATCAATGTAGGGCTCGCAACAAAACGAGCGTGCCAAACACTTTATGCGCTTGAACCTAACCGATACCGTCGAGCGTAGTGCGCTGCGGGAAGCGACTACAAGCAAAGAAAGACGGTGGACACTTCTTGAACGCTTGAGCCAGGAAAGGTGCCTAAACTCTAGCAAAATGCCCAGGGGCACTTTCCTGGCACGGGACGAAATGACCTGTGCTTTTGTCGAGCATGCTGGGAATGCCGTCGATGATCCACGGCGAGCCATCACTGCTTGCGGAGGCGACAGAGCGTGCAGGGGAGTAAGGCTGAGACGGCCATCGACCATTATTCTGCTCGAGTATCTCGTCTTCGCTTGGGCGCCCACCGCGCCGCGGGGACGCGTCCGCGAATCCCATTGTACTAAAAGTTTGAAAGGAATAGAGACACGCGCGCCAACGAAGGAAGACGAAGCGCGACCACGCGAACGCAAGAACAAATCTCCGAGGCAGTCGCATGCCGCCACCCGCAGGTGAATGAGTTTTCTTTTTCACGGCGTCAAAAAAATACTCGTTAAAAAATCCGGTTCCGTGATTGAAAAAATACAGCGTAGTCATGAGCTTACACTAACTTGTTGTAGATTTCAGGAAAACAGTTCGGTGTGATCGATCTGTTTTTGATTCCTTCAGCGATCACAGGCGCATTCACCTCGACCGCTTCTTTGTCGAAAAAAGAAGCGTTAAGCTTCTTGGACTCTGTGTACAACTTGTCCAGCTTCCCGGCCGCGTTTTTTGGTAGCTGCCAAATCCTGTTCAACTCGACTAGCACCGAGATCTGTGCGGACCGTTTCGCTGCGTTGTTCGTGAATTCATTCACAAGACTAAAAAGGTGATTATGTTTGATAGGGGCGTAGGTTCCGTCGAGGCACAAGCTGTTGCGCCAGCCTCCTTGTGCGAATGCAACTTCGCCACGGGGATCGCTGTCGCGCAGGAATTGCGCACCCGAGTGTCTGAGCGACACCGAGCCGTTGAACGGCTTTCCGCCGCGAGCAGCGACAAACTGCTCCTTCACGTGGTTCCGGACGAAATCTTTGCTGATTTGCTTCCCCCGAGTTTTCGCATTGTTCGTTCCGATTACGAAGAAAAACGGGTGTGATGGTTCCGCAAAGACGTTCCTGGTGTGGTGGGCGATGAAAGCCGCGGCCCACTTTCTCCACAGAGTGAGGATTGGGGTTACTAGGACAGGGAGGACGCAGAAGGACTGCCGCCCGAATCTGTCGTTCTTGGCGAAGCGTGTCCGCAACTCGTAATAGTAGCCAGCGTCGGATTTGTGGATTTTCACGTCACCGTACTGGATGTCGCGGATTTCCGCGTTCCGCCTGACTCCGAAGAAGCCCGTCACGATGATGCAGGCATTCTGGAGCGCGATGGCTGCTTTCAGCTTTGCAGTTACCGCTTCAGCTTGTCTTCCGATTTTCGCCGATCCAGCAGGAAGTCCGAAATCATCAGCGGGGGAAAACGCCGGTGGGAGGTGACTATCCCAGTCGATGTGGCTGTATTCCTTCTTGAAGTTGCGAAAAGCCTGCTGCACGGCCAACATGACGTGTTCGAATTTCAGCGGGATTTTCCTGGATGTTGGGGCGTGGAAACTGCTGTTTTTGAATGCACGCCAGATCCGGTAAAAGAATAGTGTCTTGTCCGAAAGACTGTACCCCTGCAGATCGGGGCGCGTGCTGTTATACGCGTTGATCGCCGCTTGGAGGGTTTGGAATGAACCCCAGCGGATCTTTCCGTCTACCAGTCTGTCCTTGTGGTTTGTCTTCATCACATTTTGGTAGATGCAGAGGAAGGCGATTGCTTGCTTTTCCGACTGGATCGGCCAGATTACTTTCCCTGCTGCGAGACAGACTTCCGGAACGACCGTGTTCAAAACTGATTGGTAAGTTTTTGCTGTTGATTCTGCGATTGATTTTGCGCTAAAATCGATTAACTGAATAGAGATTAGTTCCTTGACGTCGTCGCTGAGCGGGAGTTCGTCGAAATAATCCGATGCCCGTGGAAATAATTCCAGGTCGAGTACAGTTACACCAGGTGCGTAGTGGTCCCACATCTTCGCCGCGGCGTACACTCGCGCTTGGTTCGCGAGTGAAAGATCATTTGTGAGGATTTGCGACAGCTGGTTGGTGAGGTCTATGTCCGTTTCGGACAAGGAATTCTCGTCAGCCGTCGTGAAGTTGTATTCGTCGTTTTCATCATCCGAAACCCACTCGTCGACCTGCGCTGCGGCTGTCGCTGTGCTTGTGATCGACGTGCTGCAGCCGACCGGGGCCTGTAAGCTCGCGCTGCTGGTAGCGCTACTACTACTGGCGATGGCTGGGTTGAAGGGGGGCGATTCCTTTATTGCGGAGATTAGCACCTCCGTTTCCTCGTCAATGGAGGGAAGTGGTTCTTTTTTGGACTTTTTCGCGACTGGGCCTAAGGCCGGAGCGGCTACCGATGCTGCTGCCGTGGTGCTGTTCTGCTCCGAGTCCGGAAAATCGACTATAATTCCTGACGTATCAACAGCGTCGATTAAATGCACTGTTTGTGCAGACACAACGGCAGGCGCGACCGCAGCGGGGGGTGCAGACGCCGCCTTTTTTGCCTCGGCTGCTGCTTTGGCTTTGATTATAGCGAACGCTCTCGCGCGTTCGGCGGGTGTCGAAGGGAGTAACCGCTGTTCGGCGCCGCGGAGCGCGCTGGAAAGGCTGCTCATCCTAAAGCGACATCTATCAGAGCTACGGCGAAAGCTAACTGGCTGAGCAGTGCAATTTGCGAAATAAACGAAAAACAAACGGTTTTGCTCTCACGCTGTCCCCTCGCCCAATTTGCACTCGCTCGGACACTCGCTCTCTCAAACGCTCTGATGATGCCGCTGGGATAGGAAAGTCGAACAAAGGACGAGCAGGACTAGGTTAGCACGAGCATGTCGGTGCGTGCGAGTATGCGAAGTTATTGGTTGTTTTTTGCAGCGAATGAGGTTTTCATGCTTTCTATTTTAGAAAGAAGTGAAGGAAACAAATTATAATGTTGAGTTTCGCGATAAACTGATCGAAGTGTACCTGGCCACCAGGAGGATTTAATGTTTGTCTAAGCTTGGTAGACTATGTGAAAGTGGCTAATGTACGAATAGGATGTATTCACGAATATGCGATAAGCGCGATTAGTTCTTGTTCTTCGGGTGCTTCGGGCAGTTCGTCCGCCAGTGCAGCTCGCCGCACAGATCGCACTCGACGCAGCACGGGACGTTCGCGTCCTTGCACGCGGGAAACCCCCACTTCTCGTGCGTCTTCTGCCATCCCAAGCCCGCGAGGAAGCAATTCTTGCAGGCCTCCTTGTTGACAAAGAAGAAGTTGTGCGCCTCTTTCGCGTACTTCTTGCACAGGTCGGTCCACACGCGGTTCGCGGCGGCCCTGATCGATGAGAGTAACGAAGCTCGAAGATCCGATGAGAAAATGATGATTGGAAATGACAACGAATGATGCAAAAGCGCGCGGAGAAAAGGGTAGCAATGATTAGGAATAGAGTACTTATCTTTGCCGCAGGCTTTGATCTTGCCCGCCACGTACTCCATGTCCTTGTCATTGCTGGAACCGGCGCTGTTGTTGCTGTTGTTGTTGTTGTTTTTTCCATTGCCGCCATTGCCACGGCCACGGCTGTTACCCCGGTTACGATTGTTGCTGCGGTCCCGACCGCGACTGCGGGATCTGTTACGCCCATTACTCCGATTACGATTGTTTTTGTTCTTGTTGTTTCCGTTTTTGTTGAACGAGGACGATGAAGCCCCGTGGTTACTGCTGTTGTTCCCACCCGACGGCCCGATAATCACAGAGGGGTCTTTCTGGTTGTCGAGCATGGATTGGAGGGTGCGGGGATTACAGAGATTTGTGGTGGCGGCCATCGTAAATTTCGGTTGATAATGCATCGTCCACAGTGTGAGACGATGCTCTTCGATGTCGCAACGAAATTTGACCTGAATTTTGAAACATCAGATGGCCCTGATTCATGTGTTGATTATGCATGAGAAATACTTATGAGACAGAATAAAACCAAAACTACCTCACGGTGGAACATACGCAGCGTGTGGTAAATTGTGAAGGTCACGTTGCCCGGGATCGTGCACAGCGAGTTCACGGATGCTGAGCTCTTCACCGATTTTGGGGCGCATTGGTTGTAGAAATCGATATTGAACTGCAACATGAAGAGAAAGTGTTCGCAGCAGACCCACGTGTCGCTGCCTTTCTTGTAAAACGCTCCTACTTTTTCCAAGTAAGTCTTCAGCACGAACACGTTGCCGTTTTTCCCGAATAGCAGGTTGCTCCACTTCCAGTGCCTGCGGAATAGATAAGCAGAAGTTGACGGAGATGATGAAGAATATGATGCCAGAAAATGATTCGAGAAAGGTGGTGAAAAGGAGAACAAACCAAAGGATACTCTCCTTGTTTCTGCTGCGCTTTCTTCACGGCTTTCTTCACCACCTCGGCGGAAGCAGACGTGTTGTTCGCGAGCGAAATACTGGCCATGATCTGAGTATCCGTCATCTTGGTCAACTGTTCTTCATCGAAATTGGGACGCTTGATGTTGGCGATTCCGTCCAACTTGCGCTTGTCAGTCATCTCGCACCACATCGGGAACCATTCGTATTTCGCCACGATTTCTGATTTAAAGTGCGAAATTTTAAATTGATGATGATCGTTTGATTAGTGCGTGTCATGTGGTGCACGTGATTAGGAACCGAACGGCATGACATCAGAATACCTCCAACGAGCGCCTTGTCGCCTGAGGCTTTCGCGAGTGCGGCCTCGCAGATTTTCACCGTCGTTCCCAGTTGCTCTGTTTCACAAGTGTTGCACACGTGAGCTTCACCGGCGCCATCGTCGAAAAACCCCCACCACTTCTTGCTGTGATGTCGTTTGGTAAATATTGAGGTGCGCATGCAAGTTTGACATCGTGGCATGAGTAACGACAAAAGGGACTAACTTACATGGCTGCCACCGGTTTGATTTTCACGCAGTCGGAACACATGGCGGCCGGGCAGTTCAAAGAGTGTTTGCACACGTGCTTCATCTCGGCGACCGGCTTTTTGCAGGCACAGAAAGTGCAAGAGTACTCTGCCATTGCAACCCACAACGTCGGGTCGATTCCACGAGTGATTGGGGGCGGGGCCTGAGCTGCTGCGCCAGGCTGCTGCACGGGCGGCTGCTGCTGTCCATTCGGACCGACGGGGGGCGGAGTACCAGACATTGGGTTGGAATACAGCTCGGCGCGATTAGCGAGAGTAATGCGAATCAAGTTTAGAATCTCTTCGTCTGGCGCACGCTGGGTGATGAGATCTACAAATTGCTCACGCCGTAATAGGAACGTACGTAAATCGAAACCCCTCTCGGAAGAGGCCGGGATGACTACGTCCAGATAAATTTGGTTCAGCACTAGTTGGTGTGTCAGCTCGACTGTGCCTGGACCGTGAAACGCCAGCAAAAACTCGAAGATAGGGTTTTTCTCAGGGGTGTGGTGCTCGAACTTATTAAACGACGCGGGGGTAATATGCTGATAGAAGTAGTCGCTAATAATGCTGCACGGGAAAGTCTTGCTGTCCGACATGATCGCTGATTCTGTGATTTTGATTAACCAGGTGCTTGATAGGTATGATGGAGCTGAACATGGTTGTATTTTGTCTGATCTCGAAAAAAATGCGGCACGTTGGCACGCGAAAGGGACAGTGCAACCCGCGGGTCACACAGACATCCCGAGAGGATGAAAATTTTTTTATTTATTTCTGTTCTCGTACGGACAAAAACAAACGATTCCGCGGGTGAAGAAAACCGCTTCACCTCGGTAGAGCTGCAGGAATGCTTTACTCAATCTCTCCCTCGGGCTCCGAAGCTTCAACATCCGACTCCGCCATGAAGTTTCGCAAGTTGTGGAAGCGTTGGTTGCCCGCAGCGAAGATGATGATGAACTCGGAGAATTTGTACTTCACCTCGTGTACCCTCGCGAGAAGCACAGACACCATGTCGTACGTGCGGGCGTCCCCCTGGAGCTGTGCCACGGAGACTTGCGGAATCCCCATACGCGAGATCATGGTGTCCTTGCAGAGCTGCGAAGCAGCGAACGCGGCGAGGAACTCCGAAACACACTGCAAGTCGGGGACGGTTCGCACCGTCAGCTTGCGGATCACCAGTTCGCGGATCATCCTACGCTCGTTCGTATCGGACGAACGATCGAAAAAATGGGACACGACGGCGGCCCACGCGGACTCGATGACTCGGAAGATCTTGTTCCTACCGGGCACCTGATCCACTGCGAGATTGTTGCGCTCCGCAACGTTGTATTCGAACGGATGGACCGAGATTAGATTAATAGTCTGGAAAGATCGGGCGATTTCCCGACCCCGAATTGCTGCATCGCGCGTGACGCCTGGCAGGTTGAAAGTCGCGTCGGCGGCGTTCTGCACGCGTGTCACTGGCTGTGCTTCCACTTGCTGTTGTCCGCTGCTGAAGAAAACCTCGAAGGCTTTCCGGAAGTCGGCGATGCTGGGCATGTTAGCGTAGTGCTAAATCTAACAATTGCTTGTTCGAATTGATTTTGCTAGAGTACTTTTGGTACTCATGAGAGGACCAGTGAAAAACAATGGTCACAGATTTGTGAACAAGAACTACGACCGGTGGAATAAGTTTGTCAGCGTTTCTAGACCACAGGCTGACTGCCTCGTAGTCACAGATCTCCTTGTCAAACTTCGGGCGAATTTGTCCAATGTTGAAGGCGAAATAGAAAGCCTTGAAGTCTTGCCTCCACCGGTCTACTTTTCTCTGAGGCTGTAGCAGCGGTCGCGTGATGCGACGGATCTCGTGATGGATTAAAAGCAACGCTAGATCGCGTTGCGAGATAGGTGTCAGATGCGTGCTGCTGTGTGGCTCGACTACGTTGCTATTAGGCATCATCGCTACTGCTCTGTAATTGGGATGAGAATGGAGATGTTGAGTATTTTCGAAACTGAACAACAGTAAACTTGCGCGTTGACAAAGCGTTACCATCGGTCCAGTATCGGACAAGAGATCTTTTGCGGAGAAGCGAAACTGTGATCAACATGTTGCCAGCAGGTTGTTCTTGTTTCAGATCTATGCTAGTACATTTGGTATGCTCCGCGAAAAGGATATGGTGAAGTGCAAACAAGGATGACCATCGATCGATGGATTTAGCCGCCTCCCTGCACAGGAACTGAAACGTCATGCCACTTCCGTGGTCTTACATCGGTTCCAGTTTTTCGCTAGTCGCAACTAGAACGCCAGCTTCTCCAAGTATTGGTGACCACCGTTGACGCGGGGGTACATGCTGCCGCCCAAGTTCGTCAGCAGACTGCGCCAGTCCGTCACAAAGTTCGCCTTGAACTCGGAGGAGCTGAACCACGGCGGGAGTAACATGATCGGGCAGATGACCAGCAAGTGCTTACTGGCTGTGTTCGCGCGGCGGCCGATCGGGATCGCCCGCAGAGCCTGGGTGACGCGTTCTTCCAGGTCGTTTTCGGACGGCATGTTTTCGCCTCCGTTGGAGGTAGCGAACGCCTTGTCGCGGGAGAATTTCTCGAAGACCTCGGCCCATTCCGAGATAGTGGCGCAGGAGCAGCGGTGCCCGAAGATGATTAGCGTGGCGATGCCGAAATCGAAGGTCGGCACCGCTTTCAGCGCGACGCTCAGTCGCGTAATTTCCGCAGCCATTTTCGGGGTGAACTGGATATCCGCCAAGTTCGCCTGGTATCCGTGGCACGGGGCGAGACGGTCCGCCTGCGCCGTCGATTCCGCCGCTGCCATTTTGCGCGGGGGGTTACTCGGAACCGGTAGAATATCGATGCCCTCGTGGAAGTGTAAATTGCCCGCCTTGGAGCGAATGTATCTTCCAACGTAAACCAAAATTCTTGGCATTCTCTACGAGCAGTTGTGGTTGCTCAATACTGCGTGCTCTGCAGGTAGCGCGGACCAAAACGACGAAAGACGCGAGGAACGCGAACTAGAATACTACGCTTGTGTCAAGCTTGAGTAACTGATTTTAAATTATTGATTCTGTGTGTTCATACTTTATGGATGACTGAAAGCGATACTTGTCGCACGTTGGCAGACGAATACTGGTTTGAATTTCGCGAAAGCTGCTCAACAGTCACATTTCTGTTGACAGCGACAAAGACACAGAAGGCAACGCACTCATCGCAAAGTGCGTGAGTTCTAAACGAGGCAGTGACCTCATGGAGGTTTGCGCGCAACTGAGCCGAGCGGCACTTACTCCACCCGATCAATGGTGAATTTGCTGCAGTGCGAGTGCCCGCGCCCGTCCTTTCGCGTGATGAACACGCTCGACTTGTTGTTGTCGTCGGAGTTGATGGTGATACCTGAAAGAAAACGTTGGAGACAGGCAAGATTTTCCATGGCGTTGCATGGGAACCGAAGACACACGATTATTGAAATGATTGTCACATGAGAAGTTAACATGACACTGCGTGTTGAAAATGAAAAGAATACTTCCCGATCCTGGGGCGAATGCCGACCCGTAGGCGCACCAGGAGGCGGAAGAAGAACTGCAGGCTTTGCTGCAACGGGACGACGCCGGCGCAGAGGCCGACGCGAAGATGTTTTTGCACATAGACCCGGAGTTGTCCAGATCCAGCTTCGTTTTCGCTTGCTTGGCCAGTCGGTTGTAGCGACGCGCAGCTTCGGTGGCGGCTGCCTCCTTGCTGTTCCGTCCGCTAACGGCGGGGGTGTGGTTGCGGGAGGGCCGCTTCTTGTTTCCACCACCCGAGAAGCCGCGGCAAGAGGACCTCTTCTCTTCGAGGGCTCGCAGCTTGTCGCGATGGGACTGCTCCCGTTTTTCTTTCAGTTCCGCGAGTCGGACTAGTTCTTTGCCGACTTGGACCAGTTCCTTGACTGCGTCAACGAGCGCGCGAATCGGGTAGTTGATGGAGTCGCAGATCTGCAGCACGACGTCGGTCAGGCTGTTTTGGATCGCCCCAAACGAGCCCGCGATCGACTGGACTGCGGCGAGTAGGGCTCCGAAAATCCCCATTAACTTGGAACCGATCCTGCACATTTCCGAATTCTGCATGATTCCGTAGAAAGCCAGCGCGCCTGCGACTCCCGTGAACCACGATCCAAACAGGAGCCTCAGCAGGATGGCCAACAGTGCGATGCGTGTCGCGCTGTAAGAATAAAATTTCACCAGCTTCGAGTAGTGCTTGGTGTTCTTGGCGAAATGGTGCAGGCACCCGCGGGCGTAAAGACCCAGAAACACCACTAGCATGATGGCTGTGGCGTGGAGGGACGAGAAATTGTTCTCGAGAACGAAGATCCACGCGGCTTCGCCTGCTGTGGATGCAAACATCTTGAACGCAACGACACGTGGATCCAAATAACAACGAATCTGTGTTTTGGAAATGACGCAAGGTGCAAGATGCGTGAAAAACCTAGGCAGGGTGATCAGAACACTCGAGGTTATTGACATTCACGGATACGGTTCTCAATGTGCACGGTCACACGTACTAAATTCAATTCTCAGAGACAGGCTCGCACTCTGCTTCGTCAAAAGTTGTGTACCATTCTATTGAAAACGTTAGGTTTGTTCGAATATCGAATAGGCATCTGAGATGCGGAGAGTAGAAAAAAGAAGAATAGAGTACCGGGAGTAGAATAAGAGTAGGAATAATCGAATAAGACTAGAATAGGAATAGGAATAGCGATCGCGAATAGATTAGAATACGAATATTGTGGTCACGTGATTTATATACCGGATGCGTGGACCAGACCCCGGTGCGAACACGAACGAACACTCAAACAGAAACACCACAATCTAATTCACTTCTTAAAATTGGACTTCATACGCACCACTGCGCGCTGCTTCAAATCCATAAATTTTGTTCAGCCAGGAGAGCTGCTGACACCGGTCCACGAAGAAACCCAGCGGGAGGCAAAACTGCCGCAAAACCTCCTCCGCCTCGACCAGCGACCGGCCGACAAACGATTCGTGCAGGTATCGGAAGTTCTCGCGCAGACAGAGCTCCTCCTGTTCCCGCTCCAGCTTGCTGCCCAACACTTTCGCCGTGTCGGTGGAGTGCACCGGCATTTTGAACACAGACGAAAATTTCTTGCCCTGCCGCGGGTGGTCGGACGTCGCCCAGCCCTCGCTGTTTTGGATGAAGTAAAAGAACATGCATGTGCTCGTTCACGACTCATAAGAACTTTTGAACCCTCATAGTGTTGACTGTTGAGCTTGAAAAAGCCATCTCTAATATTACCGTCCCAAATGCTTTTTCTATTCTTATTCTCTACGTACCTTTGATCGCAGGTGTTTGTGTCCTGATCCGTCGGTTCAGGGGAGAGAAACAAGGGGGTAAACCGCCCCGTGTCCGACGGTGTCATGGGCACCGCGGAGTCGTGCCCGCGGCTCTCAATTCCCCCGCGGATGGTGGTCGCGGCGGTGGAAGGGGGGAGGATCACTTCGTTGGCGTATTTTTTGAAAACAATGTCGTCGGAAAAATCTACGGGCGCGTACGTGTTGACCAACCGGTGGAATTCTAACGCACCGGAGGTGGTGTTTTCGTCGTAAATTTCCTCGTCCTGCCCCTGCAAGTGCAACGACTGCCACAAAGCCTCGTGCGGGGACTTGGGCAAGACACAAACGGACGAGAGTTGCGACTGCAGAGAAGTACCACTGCCACCCTGTGGCCCGCCGCCGAACGTGTTCTGTCGGTCCGTGAGAATCCCGGATTTCGACCCGGTTGCACTCCTCCTCGGAGCTCCCTATCCCAGAGAAAAAAGCAGGCAGGGCATATCTCTTGTAAGTATATGCAAAAATAAATGAACAATGAAACCCCAAATAGCTCGAAGAACCCTGTCATCTTCCACCAAGTGAAACATCAATGGTGAGGTGCCCAGGGCCCCTGGTGGTGAAAAATAAATACTTAGATACACAGAAAAATCTGCCATGGGCCGCCCCATAGCATGCTTTTCAGGATGCGCAGCGTCGGTTTTTTTGTGCATTTATTTCTGCGTTACAAATATGACCTGCCTGCTTTTTTCTGTGTGATACTCCCATGTGGTTGTTCATAGAAACGCCACTCGTTCCGTACTCGTCCACGCCACTGAGCAACTTCGACTGCGACCTTTTGCTGCTCCTCCTGGTGTTGTGACTCACGCTGGCACTGGACTTGAACTTCTGCGCCTCCGCGACGCGTTTTCGGATCAGGGAGACGGTTGCCCCCGGCTCCAACAGTTCCTCCAACCCGGACTGCAGGGACCCGTGCAACCCCAGGCACTTCGCGCGAAGGAATTCCAGGTTCAAACTCGGGGAGACAACCGACAGCGCGATCAAGACCTCGCGCAGGGATACCCGCCCGCAGCTCAACGGGTTGTCGATGCAGCTGACCAGGTCTTGCACAAAGGAGAGGGGTATTTCGCCCAAAATACGGGTGAAAACGCGGTGCAGTTCCGTGACCGTCAGGTGGTTCCAGGATTTCTTGTCCGGGCCGACGACCAGAAACGCCATGTTCTGAAACGCGTCTACGGTGGACTCGAAATTTTCCAGAATCCTCTGTCGGAGTTGCGTCAGGATCTCCACGGTTGGCGGCGTTACGGAGGTTTGCTTGTTCGTCATCATGGTCGTCGCTCCGGTCGTTTGCAGTTTCTCGTGCGAGGGTGACGCGGGGGAGTGAGCTCCAGAGGAGGTGTTGTTGTGATAATTGTTCACCTCTCCCGGCTGGTTATTTTGCTGCTGTTCTGAGGAACCACCATTACTTGAGGACGAGGATGCGGAATCTCCGGCAAGAATCGGGCTCGACCCCCCAAGGCAGACCAACACGTCCTCTAACGAAACCGTCATGACCGGCGCGTTCTCCCGGAATTTTGCCGGCTTATTCCCGCTAGCACTCGGCTCGAGGTCCTCCTCCTTGCTATCCCACAGAAAGAAAAGCTAGTACAATGCGGCCACATTGATTTGTACTGCAAGAATGAATCCACCGAAAAATCTGCCATGGGCGAGCCTACTATAGTGAACGTGGTATTTAGCAAGGTTTTCGCTTTATTCCTTTTGTTCGTGTAACGTATCTGCTGTATTCATAATTTTTGCATAGTATACAAATGTGACCTGCTAGCTTTTTTCCGTACGATAGTTGCTCCCCAGCGCCTGCGTCGAGCTTCTTCTTGGAATCGATGGCCGTGTGGTCGCGACGGACTTTTCGATCCCCTGCTCCGCCTCCAGCTCCGCCTGCTCGCGTTGGATTTTTTCGAGCAGTAGCACCTCCGGTGGGCGGAGGAGCTGCAATAACTCCTTATTCTGCTCCGCGGACTGCTGCTTACTATCCTTCTTCAGTTCCCCCTCCGCTTCTGTAGCGGGGCTTTTCGCAGCAGCGGCTGCATCCTGTGCTCCACCTATTTCGTCTTCGTCCTCCTCATCCTTCTCCTTTTTGCCAAAACTAATCCCTTTCAACTGCATGGGGTCGGGGTTTTTCAAAAACATTTCCAGCTGTTCGGCACTTATCATGTGGGTGCGGACCGCAATGGTCTCCCCCAACTTCCTCATCTTCTCCTCCCGCTCCTTTTTCAGGCGGATCTCTCGCAGCTTTTGCTCGTCCGTGATCTGGCTCGCCTGCATCTCCGCGATCCGCTTTCTTTCCCGCTCCAGCTCCCGCTCCCGTTCCTGCACGGAGCAGGGCATCTTCTGCGAGCTGGTGGTCTTTTGCAGAAAATCGCTGCAGATACACCGCCGCTTCGCCGCCACGTGCTGCCGGATCAGCTCAAACGCCTGCCTGCCCGTCGCCGCGTCGCACACGCGGCCCTTTTCCAGCAAAATGGTGAAGGTCTGCTTCGTCAGCTGATTCGTCCAGTACGCGCCCGTGGAAACGCCGTGGTTGGACAGCACGAGCAGTCTTTCCAGCGCTTTCCTCACCTGGATTTCCTCACTCGGGTTCCCGCCCGACTGCTGGAGGAGTTTTTTGAAGTCCTGCAGATCAAAACGCTTCAGGTTCATCACCTTCACGATCTTGCGGTCGGTGATGGTCCCCTTCATCGCATCCCTCACCTGATCCATGCACTTCTCGGCGGCCTCGTGGTACTTTGCGTCTTCCCTTGCATGCTGCTTTTGTTCGGCGGCGGAGCTTTCTGCGGCCTTGTGCTCGGGATCCTGGTAGAAGTTTCATTATACGTGAACATGTTGATCTTGTTTCTGCCCCCGCGGAGCACACGCACACCATATCAAATACGTCTGCAAATAACCTCATACTAGAAGACCGCATTTGTTGAGCAACGAGCTTGCTCCTGGGAGACCACAACTAGGTACCCATGCCGCTTTATATTCCGCATAGACAAATACAGCACGAGGACGACTTGCTCACGACGACCCTAACCCTCCTTAATCGACGATCAAAATAAGTAAAAACTCGAGTTGTACCTCTTCCACAGCTTCTTTCCTCTCCGCGTGGAGGTCTGCCGGCCGCGCGGTGCTGATGGCCTCCCGGATTTCGTCCTGTGTCTTCTGCTTGAAAAAATTCTTCTCCAGCCCCACTTCGGTTTCCTCCGCTGGGAGCATGACTTCCAGTGCTTTGTACGCTTCGGACTCCGCCAAATCGAGGATAACCTTCCGCGCCGTCCCTTTGGCCCGCAAAATCGACGACTGGTCTGCGGAAAGTCTGAAGGCCGGGCCCTGCGTGGATTTCGCCAAATTCTTCGGTATCCGGAACTTTTTCAACGAGGCCGTGGACAACTGTTCTTGCGACAAGCTGTGCGGGTCTGCGTTGTTCAAGTTGTCCCCGCTCGCCGAAAGGTTATTTGTGGAGGACATCATGGGCATCATGGGCGTCGCGGGCGAGGTCGCGGCTACGGACGTGGGCGATGGCCCAGCGGTGGTTTCCTCCTCCGCCAGTGGGTCTTCCTCGCTGGAGGGCATGTCCTGCCGCTTGGATAACTCCAGGAAGAAGGAGAGAAAAAAATCGCCCACCATCCGGGGCAGCTGCCGCAGGGGGAGCGGCGGCGGCGCGGAGATGGACTTCAGGACGGAACTGTAGGCGTCCGTCAACTCTTGCACTTGGTCTAGCCTCTCCCCCTCGGGCAAAATCGCGGCGGCGCAATTGTCCGGAAGGCCGGCGCCGACCCGGTGGTCGAAAAAGTAGAGTACGTACCGCAGCATCAGCTGCACCAACGGGTCGTCCTTTGAAAACAACGGGGAGAACTGACAATCAAATGCAAAAGTATCCCATACATGTACGAGTACTTCTTGCAATCACGCGAAGACAAGTCTTGACGTGCCTCGTCAACATAATAACTCAGCATTTGACAAGCTCCATAGCATAATATTTCATGCTGAGCAAATTTTTCGTGACGTGATGCAAGTTGTATTTTTACTACTCGTACGATACAACTTTTGCAGTGCGTAGTGACTCAGCTTTGACGATCGCACGGCGGACGAGTTCTCGACGGCATCGAGCAAGTAGTCCCGGAGCTCCTGCAACAATTTGAAACCCGCTTTTTTGCTGACCCTCTGCAGTGGGTCCACCGCGAGTTCCTGGAGTATTCGCACGAGAAACTGCCCGCTGGATTCCTTCCGCCCGAGCTTGATGCCAATGGCCTGCAGCGACCGGACCTTCTGCCAAACGGTGTGCAGGTACAGAGTTTCCTCCTTCTCCTCAGCCTTGCCGTCATCCTCCACGCGGAAGCTGAATAGCCTGAAGATGTTTGTATTTGCCTTGCCTGTCTCAGCTGCAGATTCTTCAATTCTTTTCCCTTACGTCGTTTTGGTTTTGTAGTCATGCGCGCACGAAACAAGCAGCATTGCAAGCAAAAGTACAGCATTAAGTACTTCCTCTTGGATGTTGCCCTCCTGGCTGCCTCTGCCTCCTCCTCATCAATTGGCGGCTTCGTGTCCGGTTCCGCGAGGCTTTTTATAAAGTGGTCCGAAAGCTTCCGCCATTTCCTCGTCGCACCCGTTTCCTGCGAATTAGATTCATCAGACAGAGTATTACGGGGCGGGTGGAGATCTAGATCACCGACCGATCAGCTAGTTATAGTAGCTGATGTATGATATTATGAAACACTTTATTCCTCACGCGACGCAAAACTCAAATACCGCTTGCTTTCCTGGACTGCCCGGCTTACTGCGCCCGATGGTGCGCGGCTTTACCAGTGTGTACCGGCCATCCGCGCCACCTTTGGGGTCGCTGAAGCCCCGCTTTTTCCTCTTTTTCGCATGGTCGTGATCGTCGAACAAACCGCCAACGTTCTCAAATACGAAGGAATCTTCGGGCAAACCCTTTTCCGACAAAAGCACGTTCGCTCTCGTGTAATTTTTCACAAAGTCCAATTTGTTCGGAAGCTGCTCCTTGAGCCGACTGCGGTCCCGCTCGTCTTGGCTGTGCACGTTGCCGCGGAGCGCGGTCTTCTCCAAGAGGGAGAACTCGTGCCTGACCAGGCGGGGCATGTCGATGGAGCTTTGTGAAGATTGTGCTGTCAGTTAATAGAGTTACTGTTTCGAGGGTTCTTCACATTAGTTTCTCTGCCCGTGCTGTTAGAGCTCCGATGATCGCGATCATGGATAGGTAAAAACAGAAGTACAACCGATGGACGTTAGTATGTACTGTGCAATTACAATGCCACCTGCTTAGAAGCAAAGCAACGACGCCGACGTGAAGGAGCTCTTCTGAGTGAGACGATAAGAGAAGGTCCACGACAAACTGTGAAACTTCTGATTAATACACTTTATTTCACCACACTCTCGAGCAGCTCCACTGGACTACAATATCGACGCACATTTATTTCAAGAACCAAAGTTAGCACTATCTTCAACGACGACGATGGATATGGAAAAATTTCGGTGCCAGAAGTTGTATTGTTTGTTACTAGCGAACCAAAATTAATCGACGTGGACTAAATGACGACTCATGCTCATCTGGTGCCGACTCACTACTTAAATGTACTCCACAGCGAATCGAACCACCACCACGCGGTAGGTTTGACAATTCTGAACGAACAGGCTCGTGCGCTGAAAACAAAGCAAGGTGTAGCATTTGTACGATGGATAGTTATTCTTGTTTCCCTGCTCCATGAATTTATGCGTTCAACAAGGTTTTTTAGAATTTTCGCAACACAGCCAGTACCAGACCTACGCGAGAGCACTCGCCGCTGCGAGAACAGCGATAGCCAGCAGCCCCGACCAACCCCTCCACGATGACTGCAGCTCAGCGCCGGATGTCTCCCCTCCGCCGCCCCCGCTCAGGATCTCATCGAATGACAGCCCGGCGCTTCCTCCAGAACCCGCTGTGAAATCGACCGCAATTTCTTTGTTCTGCTCAGGCCGGTAGTACATGAAGAGTTTGACTTCCTTCTCTTGCCGATTCTGCACCACGAACTCCTCGCGCGCTTTGAGAGAAAGCGTAAACGCTCCACTTCCAGTACTACCGGTTGCTGTGCTACTGCTACTTCCGCCGCTCGGCAACGAGTCGAGGTAGAGGTGCAGGAAGCCTTCGTCTGTATCCACCTCGACGCGGTCGATTTGGGTGCCGGTCGCGGTCGTGGCGGCCCCAGGTGGAGAAGACACAAGCGAAACGGAAGAAGCCAGCCTCTCCCGCTCCGCCGCATCCACCACAGTTCCGGTAAAAAGACCAATACTCAGCATCGTCATTTCGCCGGCATTCGAGTGGTAAGCTGCGGCACAATTGGGGTTTGATGTTGCTGGATCCTTCGGTGCAACGCGGAGAGCGAGGAGGTAGGACTTCGGACTTGTTTGCGACGAGGATGTGGATGATGCTGACGTGGTTGAGGCTTGATTGTTTGCTGTTGCTGCGATTTCGATTTCACTTTTGTCCTCATTGAACCACTTCGCGACGAAATCCAGACAATCGTCGAGTAGAGAAGAATTGTTAGTCGGTGAGTTCTTGTTGCTGTCACGCACGTTGAATTCTTGAAGGACAGACACAACCGCTGTTCTTTCGCTGACGGCCGCACTTTGAGAAGCCGCGACGACGACGGACTCTGAGGAGTTGTGCGCTGGTTGCTGTTGTGGTTGTTCCAGGCTTTCATCAACCAGAGTTTCGTTGTAAATCTCAATCGTGTGGTAGAGCTCGGGGTCAGTCATGTCGTAGTGGAACAAAGCTGATGATGTTGATGCTGATGCAGCCGTGCTTGTGGACGAGGAGGTGCCAGCTGCGGTAATATTATGTGTCACGTCAAACACCATGCTGCCGCCGCCGTCGCTAGTGCTTCCAGAAACAGCCATCTCGAGGAGCTGAAATTCAGCGATCGCCTCCAACGCCACAACCGTGTCTTGCGTCGACCGGAACCCCCCTGCGCTCGACCGGTGCTTTAAAAGCCACTTCACGCCAGAGTAGGCATTGTTTAGATCCCCGGCAGCCACCAGAATCAAAACCGCATACGCTGTGAGCTCTATGGAGGCAGCAGAAGGCTCGTTTGGCTTATTACGGAAATACATTGCGTTCGCACTCGCAACAGCATTCGCTGAAGAAGAGGAACCGCTCTCTGCTGGTTCCTCCCAGTACGTCAGTCCCTCGCTATCGCGTTTCGTCAACAGCAGCACCGACGATTTGGCAAGACTCCTTTCGATTTTCGTGTGTGCGGGCTGGTCGCGTAGAGCAGTTTCAGCGGCTCGAAGCAGTGCGTAGACAGCTATCACCTCGGCAGCCACTGATCTGCTCGCTTCGGCACTCAATGTTCTACTTGACCATTCAGCCTTTACCCAGGCACTTGCTTTGCGTATCGCAAGGACCAGATCTCGCATGGTGGTTTCAATCAGAGTCGTTGGTCCGGTTGCAGCGCTGAGGGAGCTGCTGCCTTCCGACGAAGCCCCCGTGGTGACGACCGACGCTCCGTACGAATAAACGCCGCCGAAGTACTCCCGATCCAGCTCCCGCCAGATAGAGCAGAGCGTCAGTAGGACGAAGGAAGTCAGACTCAGTCGCGACTCTTCAGTACTGCCCATCATGGTTCGGCTGAAGACGCGGCCGCGGCTTACGAAGTAATGCGAAGAGGCATCTTGCGCACTGAGGATGAAGTTGATCGCCGGAACGAGGTTTGGCCAGTCAATCGACACTGCTTGTTGTGCCTCACCTCCCTCCATCAACCTGCCAACGTACCCTGCGCGCCCCACGTCTGCGAACACGCGAAGCGAAAATGCAGTCAGCCACAAGCTGCTTCCTTCAAAATTACCCCGCCGCCCTGTTTCACCATAAGCTGAAAACCCTCCGTCAGATTTGCTTTTATAGTTTAGTTGCCGGACGTAGCCCGTCCGCATGTTGCTGAATAAACGCTGCTTCAAAGCTTTTCCTTGCACACCGCGGTTTACGATATACGCTTTTGAAGCGAGGTAGCGAAAGACGTACACATTGGGGGCGAGGGACATGAGGTTTTGTTCTCCGCAGCCGTAGGGCACGCGCACGAGGCGTTCGATGTTCGCAATCGTCTGGGATAGCAGCTCGCCGGTGATCGCAACCGTGAGACGCTTGCTGTCGGGGACTACTACACCTGCTCCCGCTGACAGGGCGCCCCCTTGTTCATCCTCGCCGTCGGAGGACCACGACAAGCCCACCGTTTGTGATTTTACGCTACCATCCGTCGGTGTTGTGATCAACAGGTTTGTTCGTTTCAGTTTCTTGACGCCTTCCGGCTTGACGAGGAGAGAGCGCTCGATGCGGTCGACATACGCAACACGGGACACCACGCTGGAATACGACGAAGCTGATGTCGACGCCCCGGCAGACAGCACCACAGCGCAGTATACCTCCAGCCGTACCTTGCTCGGTTTCAAAATCGAAGTCCGCCCGGCCGCAGTGCTGACGGGAATCGGGAAAGCGGTCGCGCCGGTCTTCGAAATGATTCTCGCTTTTTTCAGTTCGTAGCTGTTCAAGGCTTCTTTGCCTGTGCCGCCACTAGTCGCGGCTGCAGGTCCAAGTGCAATCTCACCCACACTGTCATACTCGTTCAACAGGTCTTGGAACTCTAATCCTCGGCTGACAGCGATCTGCCAAGTGCACTCGAGGAGGTTCGAGTCCGGCACTGAATATTCTCCCTTCAAGTGCGCTGCGACACTTCCTCGCAGCGCTACCAGTTCTCCTCGCGTGATCGAATACGGCATACGCACGTCTGCAACCACAGGCTTCGCCACGATGAGTGACGGCAATACCACATCCGTTCCCAACCCAATTCCAGGGTGAATGGCATATCCTTGTAGATCCCACGTCGTCAGCGAATCCGGAACTGTCGTGCGGAGTAGCGAGGCATTCACGTAGTTCATGTTTTCCCAAAGCCACGTTTCGGGGAAAAAGGTGCGGAGCTTACTCTGCGCGGCGACAGACGGGGCTCCACTTGCGCTTGAAGAGGTTGTGGAAGCTGAATCTCCACTCCGTGTCGAGTCGGCAGAACTGGGCGCGCCGGCGGGCGTCGCGACTGCTACCTCCACTGTTATCCCCATCCCGCCGTCACCTGCGCAATATCCCCGCGGAAGGATCGGCTCACAACTTGTGAGTGGCAGCGCGGAACCCGAGAAGGAGTCCAATTGCAAAGAGCCAATTCCGAGCTGTTCGAGGACCCGAGCCTCGTCGTAGAACTCGCGGCACATGACACTGGCCGCGCTAGAAGTACTAGTACCGGCAGTGGTCGTGCTAGTTGCCGCAGTAGTTTCCCCCGCAGATTTTGTGTGAGACACAACGATTTTTCCGGATAACAAGTTGGAGTCGGCGGTTAAGAGTGAGACGGCGCGGTCTTGAGCGGAAAAAAAAAGCTTCGTGGCAGTGTCGTTAGAGAAAGTAGATGATGTTGCTGTGGTCCCAACATCAGATGACACTGCAACTGCTAGGTGCGCGTTCACTCCAGGCAGAACAGATGACCCATTTAGCGGCACCAGTTCTGTAGAACTTGTCCCCTCCACCGCGTCGGCCAGCCATGAAGCACTCACACTGCCAAAACTCGTTTTATTTCCAGCAAATAATGAAGCCGATCCCTCCGCTACTTCGAAACGCACACTGTCTGCAGCCTTCGCGGATAACGCTGTCGTCGTGTTTTTCGAAGTAGGAGTAGCGCTGATCAATGTCACTACTGCGTTGAACTTACTCCCAGGGCGCGAGAAAAGATTTGCACCAGATGTTGAAGACGCATCCAGCACCAAATCCGTGATGTTGACGCTACCGACGTAGTAGGCTACGCTTTCAACGGTGCCCACTGCGCGAGTGGTAGTAGTCGTCGTGGTTGTGACCGCCGACGCGCTCGTTGCTGTGACACCATAGTAGTGCGGGTAGCTCGCTTGCGGCCTCTGATGCACAATTACAGAATCCGTGACTTGGCGCAAAGTGATGTTACAGCAGGAAACATTTTGGGCGGAAGCGAAAAGGCGGGCTGGAGACAGGTTGACGGGGTAGAGAATGTAGTTCTTGCCCGAAGCTAAAGCACCCTCTTGCTCATCCTCATTTGACAGTAGCATCACGTTCACCGACGTAACGTGAGGAAGTGTTGTTCTGAAGTGCACGACGTATGAGTCTACTGGTTCAGTCGCATTGTTCACCTCTACTGCGCTCATCAAAAGCTTTCCTGCGGTCGCGTAGTGCCCTGTCGGAGAGTACTTCCGATTCGCACAAGCCGTGTGCGAGTCCGATCGAGTTGTAGCTCCCCCCGTAGATGATGAGCCCCCTGCCGTCGTAATTTGCACGCCATCCACTCTCACGAACGCCCTCACCGTCTGCACACAGCAACTTATCTTTACGTGATCCGAAGACCACGCGTTCAAAGGTCCGGTCGCTGCGGAATACGCGCCAAGATCGCAGCAAGTTCGGTCTGTTTCAACAGGTATCGGAACAGTGAATAATTTGCTTTTTAAAGTCTTCAGCTTCATGTTCGACGAACTGCTCGTAGTAATTCCCACTGATGTTGAACTGCCATCTTCCAAAAACGGCCCCAGGTCCACCTCCACATACTTCGGGCGCGCGCTATAGCGCTGATGAGAAAACTCCACATGCAGCTCTACATCGGGTGAGGAGGAAGAAGTTTTTACAAACGCTGTGAGGTCCTCTACAAGCACATGGAAGGGCAGACCGGGTTGAAATTCCTTGTCGGACGTGACCCGAACCGCCGTCGACGCGTATTTTATCTCGATACCCTCGCTGCTTCGCATCTCTCCAGACGCAATGTCCGTGCAATTCGCGGTTACCCGGATTGCGTCTAGATTTCCATTGTCATGCTCCTGTTTGAGGAGGTCGCGGAGCGTTTGCGTAGGTGAGGTCGTCGTCGCGGCATCAAGGTCCACTGTGAAGGCAAATCGAGCGGAGGGGGCTCCTGCATTACTACTCGTAGCAGGTGCGGCATTTGTAGGACCACTAGCGTCTACCTCGATGATAGTCAAAACCGAATCCGTGCAGATAGAGTAGGGTGGGGGCGACGACAGCTTCCTTCTTGGTTCTTTATGCGTATTTTGGGAAATAACGACAGACTCCAAATCTTGGCCGTCTTCTCCATCTTCTTCGGCATAATTCTCGGGTTTTAATACTTCGCTTGCAGCTGCACGGCGTCTGAACATAATCTCCGGCATGAACGGCCCACTGCTCCAGCCGTACGACCACACCGGGCACTTTCTAACAACCTCGACGGATATTCTGTCGTCTTTGCACTTCACGTCTCCTCCATAATTGTACGATGCGGTGACAAAACCCTGGATCGCGGTGGGCGAGGAATGCTGGCTGATGATCTTAGAGTATGAAGTTCCATCATCTCCAAGTTTGAGGTCTACACTGAACGTTGGCAGCACATATTCTTCCACGTTCCAAGTAAGTTGATTCGATGTCGCAACTTCCCGCGTAGCGTTGTTCGTCGCTGAAGATGCGTTCGGTACCCACAGCAACTTCGCTTTTGCGGAGTACGTATCCTTGTTTCCACCTGCAGAAGCACCACCGATGTTTGCCGGCAGCGGAAATTGCAAGTGGTCTTCGTTGTCGAACACGCCGTAATAAAGAGAAGTGGATATTGTACCAGTTGAAGAAGACTCCACCGCGGTCGAATTCTGTGTCGTCGATGAAGAGGATATTGGTCCACCAGTTGACCGTAGCTTTGCGATCAGCAGCTCTTCACTTTCCGAAACCACTTTGCGCAATTGGATCTCGGCTTGCCAGGTTCCAGTTTCACCTGACCACGACGATGACATCAAGTCCAGCGGCTTCGACGTCACTCTGTCCATGGCAACAGCACGAAACTTTACCACCCCACCCGGCTTGTAAATCGCCTTGTCTGCCTCCAGGAAAATCACTTCGCGATTCGCAACGGAGACAGGCACTTCAAGTTGTACAACTTCCGCGGCGACATTTGAGGCTGAGGAGGTCTCAGGCATCTTAGTTACGTGTCGGAAACGGAAGGAGTGCTGCGCCAACGTCGTTGTGCCAGCGGAAGGTGAGGATGACGACGGCATGAACGGCAGCAGCGTGCTGAGTGAAGGGACTTGAAGATCCACTAAGCTGTTTCCTGAGGTCGTGCCTCCTTCGGAACTTGCGCCTCCGCTTACCGCCGTGCTGTTTGCAAGAACGACTACGTCGCCGCCAGACAGCACTCCTGCTCCGCTAGCTGTGGGTCCTCGTGCCAGCAGCTGTACGAACGAAGTGCTGCCGTTTTGATCAGTTGGTACTAGAATCTGAACCGTATCACCAGGGAAAATCGACTTTGGAGGAAGAAAAGCCGCGGACGCGAAGACGCGCGAGAGGGCGAGTAGGAAAAAAGACTGATGCTTGAGTCGCATCATTCTAGAGTGAAACTGGTTCAGAAATTGCAGCGAAATATTGCGTCCTGAGATATCGATATGCACGGTAGATCTGATATATAATGGGTAGTACGGGGCCTGGTGCTGCGGAGAATGGCACGATGCCGCGAAGTGAGATACTAGCGCAAGTAAAGACGAAGCCGATAGACATCCGACATTGTTCCACTCGTCTGCCGGGGCAAGTAGATGAGTTTTGAGTACATTTGTGAGTTTTGACCTGCAAGTTACTGTTTCAAAGGTTCTTCACATATATTTTCTCTGCCCATGTTGGAGCTCGGAAGATCGCGATCATGTTCATGGAGGGGTAAAAATGGAAGTACAACCGAGACCGACGGACGTTAGTATGTACTGTGTATTACAATGCCTGCTTAAAAGCGAAGTAACGACGCCGACGTAAAGGAGCTCTTCTGAGAAGGGCGATGAGAGAAGGTCAACGACAAACTAAAACTTCTGATTAATACACTTTATTCCACCACACTTTCAAACAACACCACTGGATTACAATATCGACGTATTCTCAAGAACCTAAGTCAGCACTATCGACGACGACGATGGATATGGATATACTGATAATTTCGGTGCTAGAAGTTGAAGTTGTATTGTTACTAGCGAGCCAGAATGAATCGATGTGGACAAAATGACGATTCATCTGTACTTCACAGCGAATCGAAACACGCAGTGGGTCTGACAATGCTGAACGAACAGGCTCGTCCGCTGAAAACAAAGTAAGTAACATTTGTACGATAGTTATTCTTTTTTTCCATGCAGAAGAAGATTCCGAGCCTTAGCACTGCATAGTACTGTTCACGAAGCAGTAGATGAATCGAAGCGAGTCTTTGGTCGTGTGATGAAGTTGCCCTCAAGAGTAAGTATTTTACAATTCATAAAAAAAGATACATTTTGAATTCACTGATTGTACAGCCAGTGCTACCACATCTGAATCATACAAAATCTAGTGGGTCTACAAATAAAAGTTCAGCTATCGTATATTCAACGAGAGTACGAATTTTTCGAACGGAGTCTAGCCGCGGTCATTGCTCATGCAACATGATGAGGGCGACTGATTTTAGCTGAATCTTACATGAAGAAGTCTTTTGATGTCCTTTTCATTTTACAGTTGTTGAGCTGTTTTCCATCAGAAAACAAAGTACTTTAATATCGTCACGCATGTCAACATCGCAACGGGGCCGCTACTTCTAAAGGTTCATACTGTTATATATTTCATGACGCTTGATTGTTACCCTAGCCGTTTTCAAAAAGCTGCAACGGTGAAGGCCATCAATGTCGCCCATTTAGTACAAGTAACGGTTTATGCCTATCATACATAGTTTGCGATTTTTTGGCTTTCACAGAAGAGTATGGGCTGCTTTTGGCAGAAAGGGAACGAATGCATCCGCGTCCAGGACTACTTACAAGAGTAGTACTAGTAGAAGTGGAATACGTTTACGTTCGAAAAAAGAAGGCAATTTGGTCTGTCAAGAGTCTGGTGCGTCTGCGTTTTACAAAAGTAAGTTCTTGGAATGGAGGTAATGCAGCTTGCAGCTTTCATCAGATGAACGATTACAATAGGTCCACTACCTAACCTCCAGCTGCTTCACGACAGTTTTTCCGTTTTCCTCTTTGCTGCCGCTCCGTTTATCAAACCACAAGGGACGGCGTAACAACGATCCCACCGCACGAAAAATGCCAGATGTTGCCTCTGGAATCGCCTCCATCTTTTCCACGGGCCCGCCGCCAAACTTGTTCGGAAACTCTCTGGGCTCGAATTCGTAGTCTGCAACGAATTTCTCGCCACTTTCCTGCTCCAACTTCGACCGCTTTTCCTGCTCTGCCTTCTGGCGCTTTTCCTCTTCGTCCGGCGTAACTGCAGCGAAGCTGTCTTCCCGGCGGTACCACCAAGGCAAATCTCCTGCGCCGGAGAGGCCAATGCTGTACGTTATTCGTTCGTGCGGGATGTGCATCTGGTACGACTTCCATTCCTTTGACAAATTTTCGCCCGCTGCTTCTGCATCTGGGTCTTGTAACAAGTGCGTGTTGCCCAGAAAGTAGTCATCGGCCCGGTTTCGGAGTCCCGCGAAGCTTGGTCGTTCCGCGTCTTTTTCACAAGAGAAGTCTTCCAGTAAACGCTCCAAAGCATCCAGCTCGTTCGTGCCGCGGTTTCGCTTTTCGGTTTGCCAGTTGTTTTTGGAAAGAGAAGGAGCAGGATCTACAACGGCCGCGGGAGAAGCGACGTGGTAAATAGTAGGCTCAGTCGTAGATGATGCTCCTGTCGAAGGGAAATGCACAGAACCTGTTGTAGCTGGCTGCGGCCGTTCACGATACTTCTTACGCGCGAAGACCAGAAGGTCTGGGAGCGTTGTTCCTGGTCCTTTGGGGAGAAGAGATCTGCAGATATCCGCTTGCGGATCGGAAGCAGAAGGAGAAGCCAAGTCGACAGCGTCTTTCTCGACAGGAGTTGGTACAGTTTGTTCGTGTTCCGTTTGCATCATAAGTTTGTCACCTTCTAGTGCTCCCGTGGTGTCCTCCTTTGGACCACTTCGTTCAGCCGCAGCATGTTCTGTACTGGTAGCCGCGCCAGCAACAGAAGAACTCGATGACAGTCTTTCCAAGACCTGTTGTGCATGCCTCCGCTCGTCCGCATCCGGAAATTTTCCGGAATGGTTTTCGGCCACATCCTGCCAATTGACAAGCGACACTGCATCCGTTTCGGCGAAATCCTTCAGCAGTCTTATCCGCAGCTTCAACGTCCTCAGAAAAATCGTCTCCCAGAGGTGTTTCCGCGCGTTTTGCTTCACGGGGTTCCTTTTGCCGGTTGCATTTCCACCACCAGCAGTCGTTGCGCTGGCGCTAAACGGCGGGTCTTCCGGTTCCGCCTTACCAGGAGCCTTTCCCGTTTGCACTCGACCGCTAGGACCGAAGATAAGATTCGGTGCTGTGTAGTTCGATGCAGTCTTTTTTATCGCACCACTGTCCTCTTCATCAGTCATCGTTGTGTCCATCGGTTGTAGTACGGGATTTTTGTGCAGCTCTACGTCCTTTATTGCTGCGGCTGCTTCATCGTCGTGTTCCTGTTCTAGTACTTGACCGACGATAGAAGAAGTGGAACTAGACTCACTACTACTTCCCGCCCCCGCGTCATTTATTTCATCAAAAGTTCTACGCTTTTTCCGAGCCGGCTCTTCCTCGCCCGCTCCTTCGTCTACTTCTGAACCGTCCTGTGCTTGTACTTTTCTCTGCTCCACTTTTTTATCAGCAGCTCCCTGTTGTTGTTTCTCATCCACCTCCGCATCGTTCCACTCAAAATCCTTCCAAAATCCCAACTCGAGACAGGTGGTCACAAAATCCCTACACGGCTCCAGCACCCCTTCCCGATCGACTGATTTCTCGCACATCTTCCAAAAACGGCCCGGCTGCAAGTAGACTTGGCAGACTCTTGCACCTAATGGGTTAAGAAGTTTCAATCCCTCTTCAATTCTCCGCTTTTCCGTCTCAATTGATTTTTTCTTCGCCTCGAGCTGGACCAAAAGCCGCTCCTGCGCGTCAATCCGGGAGGAATAAAAAACTGCTCCGGAAGAAGTAGAAGTTCCAGTTCCTCCTTCTTCGTGTAGTTTTGGTGTCGAATAACGCCTCGCAGGAGCAGGCGGGACCCCGAGCACTTGTCGCGGACCAACCTGCGCCGGCAAAAGCTCGGCGTTCGGCAGCAGCCCAGAAAAAACAGCACCCATCTTCTGTAGTTCCAGAATAGTAATATCAGGCAACGACGACCACGTGGAGAACCTCTTGCGCTTGTTGTTCTGTGGTGGGCCGCTTCTTGATTGTTCGGGATTTGGTTCATCACAAGAACCTGGGTTCCTTTGTACCCCGCTTGAAGATGGCGCACCTCCTCGTCGTCCCTCGACGGCAAAACTTTCCCGTGAAGCAGGAGCAGTTCCTCCGCTGCTCCCTCCAATAACCGTATCCACAAACCTGCGCTTGCAAGAGTTCAGGGCGAGCCGCTTCTTCATTTTTCTTTCCGCGCGCATCTGCTCTATTTTCAAGTTCCGTAAATCTTCCTGCGCCCTCGCAAGCTGCTTGTCGGTTTCGGGGATGCGGGATAAGGTCAAAGTTCTCAACGTTTCCTTTTCATTTTTCCAAAACATCCGATCGAAACCATCCAGAACTGCTTGCACGATCTTTTTCTTCGTCAGACCCGAAAAAGCAGAGGTGTTTTCATCCTGGTAGTTCCCTACTGTACTAGCGCGTGGTGTAGTTCTTGTGCTCCCATTTTCATCGGAAGTTGTAGAGGGAGGCGATATAGTCGGGGAAATAAACTGTGCCTGTGGAACTGGAAGAAATTGGTCCGCATAATTTTTCACCAGTGTGTCCAACTGCACAGCGCGGGCTTTATTTCGCGCTGCAAAGGCATCGCCTTCCTTCTGTTGGGGAGGCGGATATTGCAAGAGCTCTACTGCTTCACCCTGTAACTGCAAAGGAGAAGAGTCCAGAACCAAATAGGGCAGCTCATCACTTTGTTCCTGAAGCTTCTCGTTCTTGACCGTCTGCTTATCATGATCTGCAGGGCTAGGCGGAGAAGATGAGGATGAAGCAGTTTCTTTTTCAGACGGAGCAACAGTACCGCCCAGGGAGCTCGTAGTAATGCAAGTTGTGGAGCCAGGAGCTGCAGCGGCACTGGACGAAGCCGCGCTACTGCTACAGCTGCCGCCGTTTGATCTTCTGCTCTTCGTGGTCCTCCCAAGAAATAAGCGAGCGTCAATAGTGCCTTCTTCTTCGGAAGCTTCTGCACTGACTGCCTTCATCTCGAGAAACGGCCTCTTTTTCGGCCCGGGGGGAACCACAGCTTCTTCTACTGGTGCAGCATCAGCAACTGGATGATATAGATCGGGAACATCAATTTTTTCTACTGCTGCGTCTGCTATTTTCTTTGCCAAGTCGTCGATAGTACTTTTGAAAGAACCTCCGGGATTGGTCGTGGAGCTACTGCTACTAGTACAAAAACCTCTGGGCAGTTGTGTTACTGAAGTAGCGTCGCTTCTGTCCAGGTCACGCCACATCTGTGCCAGCTGGTCTTCCATTTTCCGGTCAACCACCTTCAATTGCTCGAACATGAGTTTGTTGTTGTTCGCTGGAATCTCGGCAATGGATGGAGCATCTACTCCTAAGGTTTTTTCGTGGAAGTCAGACCTCGCCCCAGCGACCGGAAGGAGTTTCCTTCTTTTACTTTTTTGTGAATTGCTGAGAGCACCTGCAACATCGTCATGCGTTTTCTCCTCAGAGCTCCCGCTCGTCCACGGCTCTGATCTGCTTCCGAGGATCTTGTGCTCGTTTACCACGTCGGTTGCGCTTTGTCCTTGTTTGTTCTCGTCGTTGCGTGCGTTCGCGAAAAGCGCTGCAGCTCTTACGCCACAACTTGCGCTGTTGACTAAAAATGTTGTTGCACACAACGCGACGAGACGCAGCCAGGCGCATGATAGTCTGAGCTGGTGCGGCATCTTTGTGGTCTACCGATTATTTGGGACGAAATTTTTTCAAAATACGGCTTGCTGCGTGGAGGAGCTCTCTATTTACTTCATCTCAGAAAAAGAGTACTTACACACCTAGTGGACAAAGTTGTAAATTGGAAACTTCACTACAAAAAACGTACTGCAATACTTCACTACAAACAACTACAGTAGTCAAACCGCAAAGAAGTACCTGACTCGATACAAACGCGTGGATGTCTGTGATGTCCTAGAAAAGTAAGTAGGAGATCGTGAAAAATAGTAGTGATCTTCTCGTTATGCCCACGGATCGTGCAGCAAGAAATAGTTTTGTTTTCGAACACGCTTGAAGCAGATCTCCTCACTCATGCAAAAGTTCGCACAGCAAGAAAATACTGCTGCCTTGTCTGTGGTCTTTCGGATTCTCATCCATATGCTCTGCGACTACGCATCATGGCGTGGGAATGTAGTAATAATCATCTGAATCTGTACCTGAAACAGTAAAAGTCAACTAAATAAACCGTACTGTCGTCGTGGAGACTCATTTTCTGAACTATACTCGATGAACTTGAATCCTGTGTCTCGGGTTGTAGTTGAAATCAAGAATTTTATGGTCATGCCATATTACTATTGGATGAAACTGAGACGTTTAGAATCGCAACTATGCCAAACACTTCTAGTGCGGAACGCTAACGCAGCAAGCTGTGGATTTCGATTTAGATTTCACAGTCATCATACAATGTCTTCATCAGCCGCCACTTTCACTTTTATTTACGCGTTCCGTCGGAACAAGGCATCCAGGCATGATCCTGGTCCTCAATTGTAGTGCAGTGGAAACCCGTGCCCGTACCTCCACGCCTCCGGGTTTTCCACCGCCTTCCCCAGTGGAGCCACAATAGCTGCTTGCCGGTAGGACCCAATCTTCCACTTGGGCTTTGGGTCGGCCGCGATATTAGCTGCACTGGCTGCCGCTTTATTGGTTGTTGAGGCCACGGTCGTGGTAAGTTTGGCGGTCCGATTCTGCATGTATTCCCGCATAATGGTCACCTTGTATAAGAAGTGTGGTTGAAGTTTCAGACTTTGCTTTGAACTGAACAGAGAACATGCTCCTTCAAACAAAAGCACCTCATGAACAGAGACACAAAGGAATTTCAGTACACTACCTTCTCGTCCTTTGCGCTCAGTCTTTTTTCTACCTCATCACTGTCAAGGTTGGAGGTGGCGTAGCTCGCCGCCCGCTTCAACGAGGGAGAAAAATCCGGAACGCCCGCACGCGTCTCCCGTGGCTGCTGGCTGCTGTTTGTTTTGCTCGACGGTGAGTATTACAGTGAAAAGTGCCCCCCACCCCTGAAATTGCAAAAATTTGTGATGCGAAGTTTCCAAATGAAAACTTTTTGTCATGCATGAAAGGAGTATGAATCTTTCTGATGCAGCAGAGTTTAGGCGTGTATCGCATCGCTTGCATGACAAGCGCCGCTCTTGCTGGGGTCTTTTGCAATACAAATTTTTGCTATTCACGATTGGAAACCTGTGATGCTGATAGGTGCAAGAGGGCGAATGTTTCATTTGCCAAGGTTTGCAATACAAATGCTCCCAAGTTCGGGGGTGGGGGCATTTTAATTTTTCATTGTAATAGTGAACTGAATTTGTTCTTGTTTTCCGGACTGCTGCCCTGGAGATTCAGTGCGGCGACTAGCACTTGGTTTATCCCCGTGGGATATCAAAAGTAAAAATGTCTGGGTCTGGGAACTTGTGATGCTGGGTGGCGTCTCATGATGAGGCTACAAATGCTGGCTCAGCATGGCAAGTTTCTGAGCTCCTAGGTGTTGCCTATTCTGCATGACAAACTGCGCTTCTGTATCACAGAAAAACGGAGCTCTTGGGTAACGTGCATGACAGATTTAAGAGTCATACCAGACAAGCATGACAAACATGAATTCTTCCAGACCCAGACATTTTTACAGTTGATATGGGACAAGTTGTCTTGAACGGGGAGGGACTGGAGGCAGAAGAACTACGGGCAGCAGGCGCGGTACTAGCGGAGGTACCACCGCGGCTAGTACTGTTGTTCCGAATAAACTCGTCATCGACTAGCGAATAAAACCCCGGCGACTGATGGTCTCGCACAGCAGCAGCAGCAGCAGTTCCAGTTGTCCTTGGGGTCGTCGCTACAATTGTTGTTCCGGTCTTGTTGTAGTTCCTTCGCGCGGACCACAGCACCTCACTCGGATCGTTGTCGTCGCCCTCCACCATGACTACGAGTTGGTACATTTTCTGCACGTATTTCTCTAATTTTGTTGTCAAGTGATCAACCTTCTCCACGCGCACTTCTTCAAAGGCCGTCGTGAGCAGGTCCCCGTACGTGGTTAGTTTCTGCAAATCCTCTACGATGCTAGCGTGTATGGAGATGTGGAAAAAAGGCGGCTATCTAGTGCTCTCCGGCGCGCCACAAAGCCTCATGCTCAAACTTCGACGTGAAGGTGAAAGACAGGGAGAAGGATGAAGATGAATTTAAATCTATCGCGTCGCATAAAACTACACTCAGTGTAAATTAGGGCACGAGCACGACGATAATTTGCCGGAGCAATACAAGTTCGCTTTGCGTATGGCAGGGCACAAGAACCCATTTTTCTGCTGATAAAAGACTCCGCGATTTCACAGTCCATGCGGTCAATGCGTTCGCGGTGGCCAATGCTGTGATGTTTGGGTTTTTTGTGTTCTTCGTACGACCAGTATAGTGAAAGACCTTTTCTCGTCCAGGATGCTAATTTCCATTTTATCTCTTATACCAAAAATCGCTCCTACCGTGACTCCGTTCTTCTTTTCGGCAGTTCTCGTTCTACTTCCAGCACCTTCTCTTTGAATGCCTGCATTTTCCCCCTCAGCAACTTGACGTAGTCCGGCAGAAACGCGCTTTCCTGCTCCTCTTCCTCCAACACGTCGATGAGTTTTTCCAAATTCCTCTTCTTCTCTCCCTTCTCCCCCACCCGGGTCCGACAGTGGAGCTTGGCCTCCTCGGCCCGCCGTTTGATTTGCGAGAGCTGCTTCAGCGCTTGCCCCACCAACCTCTTCTCGCTGGCCGACACTTGATCTACCGTCTTCTGGGCTTTCTTCAGGTGCAGCTTTTGCTGAATCAATCCATCCTGGATCAGCCGGTCAAGTTATGCAAGCAGACAAATCACAATTTATGTGCTCATGATCAAGGTCAAAAAAATAATACATTTCTCATGCAAAAAAGTTGCCTAAAACGCAAGAGCTGTCTTGGTCTCCTTCCTTGCTACACGCAATAATTATGCACAACTTTCTATTCTACACAAGAAATTCACCGCGAAGCTGCAGCACATGGTGATTTTCCATCGCGCACGAGTCGCTGGCACTCCAGTTCGTAATTGGATTTCTTGGCTTTGACCACCACCACCCTGGTGTTCTGGGTGCTGAAGGTCTTCCGCTTGTCCTTCTCGAAGATGTCCGTGGTATGCATTTTTGCCAATATGTGTCTAGGTCTGGAAGACTGCATGCTTGTTGTGATGCGTATTTTAGATCACGCAAACATCTCTCATGTATGAACAGCAAAACTTGCCCACTTCTTGTCAGCAAAAGAGCGGATTAATTTGTCATGAGAGTTCGACATATCAGATACTGTCTCAACACAAATTCTGATGCTAGGCCCTGCATGCCAGACCTTCTGGGCCGGCGTGCATCACCAGCACAACAAGCATATTACGCACCCTTCCCGATGATCCAGAGGACTTGTTTTCATTCGATACGTGGGCTTACTGTTCCACTCCGGCTGGAGCAGCGGTATTTTCGCCTTCTTCAGCTCCTCCCGGATTTCTTGGATCTCCTCTTCGTCTTCGTCGAGCTGTTCTGGATTTTGATCATGAAGTTGTCCGACATCTTCATCTTCTACTTCTGCTTCCGTGTATGAACAAGAGCTGTCTGAAGATCTGCTGTGCGCAACTGTTACCGCAGAAGTTACCTGTGAACTACACTTATTGTGCGAGGCGCTCCTGCTTTCCGGACGAGCAGCATCTTCGGAGTTCTTGTTGTTCCACCCTATAATCTCGTCCTCTTCGTCCACCATTTTGGAGGGGTGGGTCTTGCGCACGACGGTGGCGGTGTCTACTCGCTTCGCCGGGGACGCGATGCTCTCTAGGTCCATCGTCTCCAACTTCTGCAGAACTTCCGAACTGCTCGCGAGGAGGTTCTTGGCCTTTATTTTCTCTTGTTCAAGCAAAGAACTCCGCTTCAGCATTTTCCCCGCGGAGGAGGAAAGTAGCGCGTCGTCGTCAGTGTCAGTGGCAGTGCCATTGCCCTCGTCCTGTGGGTCCTCGTAATAGGCGAGCACTGGCTGTTGCTGAGACGAGAAGCCGCTTTTTACAGTTTTCGTTGCATGCTGGCGGAATGAAACAACCCTGCTGCCAGTTTGGCTGGTGCCAGGATGTTGATGGGTCGTGATGTAGTTCTTGCTACCCGTGGTCGAATTATACACATTGCTTGGAGGTGCGTTCCCGAGAATTTTCGTCGGATGGGGCCGTGTCTGGCTTTTCGAAGTAGCTCCATTGGAGGTCACGATTTTCATCGGGCGACAGCCTTGAGCTCCTGCCATGTTCAACATCTTGTCGCGGTGCTCCTGCATACTAGATGTAGTTCTCGCGGACAACAGAGACTCAGTTGTCCGCTCCTGTCCACCCGGTTCTTGCGAGAGTACGTTATCAAATCTGCTCTCCTCGCGACTGGAGGGCACAGTGGTCGGCGGCCGTGAGCTGAACAGGCTGAGCGTAGTGCTGGCGTTCAATTTTGCGGCGTTCAAGTTGAGCCGCGGAATCGCAATCCCGATCGGTGGCGCGGCGCGGTTATTTTGCCGTGTAGTGATGACAGAAGCGGCTGAAACTACAGTAGTGGCTGTTCTTGCTGCAGCTACCGGCGGAGCGTGCTGGACGGCAGCTTGTTGCTGCAACACCGCCGTCGTCGACCCGGTGTTAGTACTATTATCACGTCCTTCTCTGCTGGTACCACTTATTCTCGACGTCTCCTCATTGTGAAGAGAATTGCGGTCGTCAAAAAGTCCAGCCGGGTCGTTGCGGTGGTTCTTGCCACTAGTGCTTCTACCCGTGCAGCTTTCGCTGAAGCTGTTCGCTGTACTGCTGCTGCTGCCGCCGCGCGTTGCGGTGGTCCGACCTCCTGGTGCAGCAACGGGTCTTATTACAGCTGGCTCCAACCGCGCGCGCGCAGTGAGGTCTTTGTGCGTCAACCCGGCGGTCACCTGTAATGTATCAACTGCAAACATGTCTGGGCCCCCTGGAACAATGCCCGTATTTCTCATGCATGTCTTGTATCACTCAGATTGGCAGCTTTGGCGTTCATGCAATACAGATTATATTTTGATGTGCGAGTTGATGTGCGATTCAGATTTATTAGCATGACAGGTTGCAGTGTTCTTCCAGAGGACCCAGACATATTATTTGCTCTTGATACAACTGCGGCATCGTCTGTAAGGCCGGGACCGCGACGACGCGGGGGGTCAAGCTAGTAGTTGCGAGACTGCCCAATTGCTGATGCGGCAACACGAAGTGCCCCGGCACGGACGCGGAGAGGTTCTGCGCGTGCTGTTGATGAAACAAAATAGGGCCCGCTGTCCCTGCGGCTGTCGCCGTTCCTAGGACCACAGGAGCAGCTCGGCGCGCGGACAAAAGAGCTTCCGCGGCGGAGGCAGTTTCTATTCCGGCAAGACCACGACCTTGTTTACTCGGCGCAACCGGCACCGAAGGAGTGCTAGAGTCGGAAGTAGTGAACAGAGTCTTCGCTACCTGGGAGGCGATCTCCGTTGTTTCCTCTACTTTTCGTTCCTCGCTCCTCTCCCGCTTCTCGCGCCCACTGCTGTCGTCCACAAGTCGCTTCACTTCGTGCGTCGCTTCGTTTTTACCCGGGGATTTTCTCGTCGTGATCTCGAAGTCGCCAACTACGCTACGCACCACCTCTTCCTCTCTCTGCGACACTGGTTCGTTTCCGTCGGCCGCACCGCGACCTGTTTCATCTAAGGCATGTTGTTGACCCGCGCTGCTTTTGGCAGGAAAAGGTTGCTGCTTGTCCATGGTCGGCTTCGAAGCGGATGTTGCGACAGAGGCTGAAGCGGTGCTCCGGGCGGTGAAAAGACCGCTACTTCTCGCCGAGGGTGGGTTCGTAGCACCAGGAACTGACGCCGAGTCGCGCTTGCTCTTAAACGACGCCGTAACCCACCTTGGCGCGGCAGAAAAGGGAAAGACCATGCTCGTTTATGTATTTGTCACTGGAAAACTAAATCCACCAAATGTTCAAAAGACCAACACTTGTTGAAGACTATGTGCATGTATACATCAAAAGTGGTACGACTCGTCGCGTTCGCGTATTTCTGTGCCTTTCGGTATTCAAGCAAAAAAAAAAAGGCCCAAGCAAGAATAACGCTGTGAAAAAAAACATAAAGACAAACACGTAAAAAAACAAAACAACATCGACGTCTTCACGACAGTTCTAGTCGCAATCGTTTTCTTCTAAGTCAGATTGAGATTCAAGTAAAGCTGCATAAAATCAAATTAATCGATTGATTCACGGATAAAAAAGAAAGCGGCGTCACCAGTCAAAGGGAGCACGAACGATTGGATCACCAGTCTACACGATTCACTGAGAAATGGTCCAACGACGAGTAGTACTAACCTAGTAGCCCAACCACTACCAAAGAAAAAAAAACGACCGACGGAGCACTGAGTTTGAGTTTTCCAGTTCGAAAGCAAAAAAAATCAAGTTCCAACGATGTTTTTCGCCGATTCCAAGTCAGTTCTTCGCAACACCTACCAGAAGATTGACGTCGACATTGAAACACGACGGCACCGCTTCTTCTATCACTTCGCATCCTTCTGACAGACACTTTCACTTGTATCAGACAGAAGATAATCCATCACTACAGAACACAATACTCCCGCGCAATGAGAAAAAACTCCCATAGGGTGACCAAAACAAAGAAGAGGCCGGATTGATAAATGCTTTTATATTTCCTGCGTGTGGCTTATCCGTACGTACATGGAAGTACAAATCCCGAGGATAATGATCTTTGTCCTGCATCATCAGAAAAGTTGTTGCTGTACACAACAGACACTACTTTTTGTTCTTCTTGCCGCTTTTCCTCGATTTTTTGTTCCCTTTCTTCTTCACCTGCAGTTTCTTCGCTTTGTTGCCCCGCTCGGGCGCCTTCCCCGTGACGGCCTTGAAGGTAGAGACCGATTTCTGCTTGAATTTTTCCTTCATCAACCGCGGATTCAAAGCCACGTAGGCATACGGCTCGTGCTGTTGTGCGTATAAAATCAGCGTAATAGAATTTTTATTTTTTCAAATGCAAATTGAAATTTCTCATGAGTCGTCGATAAGCAGATTTTTGCAGTGAATTGTTGTGAGTGGTTCCATGCCGATCAAACCATTCCAGTATTCCTATTGTTTATGTTGTTCGTTTGCCAATTTCGATTCGTAAACCATCAAGTACAACTCTGTACTGTCAAGCAACAATACTACGGAGTGAGATGAGTTTTTTCCACATTGTCGCGACAGGAAAATCAAAACTAAATAAATCCGTCTTATACAACAAAAGAAAACACAAGCTAAGAGTGCTACCTGTGCTCCCCGCGGTTTCGCGTCTCCCCGGGCCTTGCCCTTCGTTGGCGCGTAGTGGGTTACGCCGCGGACGGTGTGCTGCTTCTTGTCGCGCTTCTGCACCAATTTCTTCAGCAAGCGCTTCTCGCGTTGCGCTTTCAGCACTGCGAGACCCTTCTTGGGCGTGTCCTGGAGGAGGTGGTTGATTGAGGAGAATATCAAGGATTTCATGATGCAGCTTTGGTTCTCGTCTCGAATGGGCGTGAAAAAACGTTGTAAGTTTTTCTTTACACAGCAGAAGCAGCAGGAAGGAAGTGAACGCCGGAAAAAAAATACCACCTTCAGAAAAGTACACAAACACAAAGACAAAAACCTCACAGTCAATACCTTTTTGTGTCCTGCCCCGCCGTCGTCTTCCCCGTCGCTGTCACTGGGTTCTTCCGCCACGAGCATTTTCCCGTCGGGTCGGAAGCTGACGCCCCGGTCGTCGTTCTTGGACGAGTCGGCCGTTGAACTGTCGCCCTTTTTCCTCCCCAAAGCGGATCCCGGCTTCGCGGCTCCGGCACCGGCAGCGCCACTGCTGCTCGCGGAAGCTGTGGTTGTGAACAAATTGTGCGCCAACGATCGCAGGTCCGACAAGTCCAGAACCCCGTCCTGCGTGAAGCTCGGTAGCTGGCAATTCTTCCGGAAAATGGAATCTTTCCCCGCACTGAAAATACTGGTCTTCGTGCAGTCGGTCGCAGATGCTGTTTCCTTGTGCAGCCGTCTGGCGCGTTTGCGGTTTCCCGACTCGAACCCATCGTTGTCGCCTTGGTTTTCCCACTTGTCAAGCAGGGAAGACACCGCGTCAGGGGCGTCTTCCCCCATCATATCCACATCGTCCTCGTCGTCAATTTCCCCGCCCCTCTGTCGCCTCTTCTTCCCGGATGAACTAGAAGATTTGGTCATATTCCTACCGGCTTTGTCGTTCGTCGTTGCGTCCGCAGCTTCGTCGTCGTCCTTAAAAAATTGCAAATACGACTTCTTCACCTGCTCCGTCTTTTCCTCCTCGCGCGCCTGCAAATTCTTCCGCGCCCGCTTCTCCAGACCCTTGAGCACGTAGTCCAGCTGGGGCAGGTGCTTATGCGGGAAGGACTGGAAGTGGGTCGTGTAGAGGGGTTTTTTGAACGCTTACAATGAATTCCATTTCATCAAAGTCAAACCGGTCTTTAATATAGGGCTTGCTTCTACAACAAAAAAAACATCGATTCATCACAACATCAACTCAAACCTACGAAGCCGAACATATTGAAACCACATCTTTGCATTATTTTTAAGTTCGTACCTTTCGGAAAGTTTCAAGGTCCACCTCCTCGTCCTCGTCCTCCTCGTCCAGGTCTTCTTCCGCCGACATGTAGCACAACCGCTTCAGCAGTTTCTCCACGATCCGTCGCTTCAGCAGGTTGCAGCTTTCCGAATTCGGGTTCGAGTAGATGTCGTGCAGGAACGAGCTCGTCAGGGCCGCCACCGGATTTTTCCCGTCCTGGTAGAAGATCGTCCGCCGTTTCAACACACTCACGGGCGCCACGTAGGTCATCACCTTTGCGAATTTCAACACGGACTTGAACACCTGCTTGTCCTTGTCCCGCAGCAGAATGAAGACCACCTCGCAGATCTGCTCCAGAATGTCGTCCTCCATGTCCTCCGCGTGCTCGTACAACAGCTTGGCCAGGGCCTCCACGCTTTGCGCCCGGGTGGCGACATCGGACGACGTCAGGTCCGCGCCCAGGGCGCCGATCAAGGGCATGCCCAGGTCGTTCTGCAGGCACGCCCGGTAGATCTTGAACAGCGCCTCCTCGGACAGGATCCGCACCTGCTTGTTCTTTCCCACGGTGTAGGAAAGCAGCTCGGAGATCAGAAACGACTGCTTGCTGTCCCCGTTGAGTTGTACTTGCAGGAAGTTCTTCTGCACTTCGGGCGAGACGAAGATGACCTTTTTGGCACTTGATTTTGCTGTTGAATGGTCCTCGAGACCCGCCTTCTTGCTGCCGTCCTCCTCATGCGACTCGTCGGATGAGTCCTCAGCTGTTGAAAAGTCGTCCTCGTCCTCCTCTTCCTCCTGAAAGATCATTTTCAGAAAGCTCAGGATCGCCTTCAGTCGACTCTTGAAGGCGCCCTCCTCGGTGGCCAGGCGGCTGCTGTTCAGAATGCTCCAGTACTTGTCCAGCATATTCTCCGACACTTCTTCCACCATTCGGTGTTCGAACACGCACTTCACCCCCTTGTAACACGCCCGCTGCACGGACCCCGCGGCCCGGCGCCCCGACTCCAACCCCATGGTGGTCTCGAAGGCCTTCAGCGCAACTTCCAGTTTGTCCGTCGGCAGGTTCGGGACCAGCAGGGCGCACAGCTCGCAAACGTACGCCAGTTCGTTCTCCAGCAGCGTACGCTTTTGCAAAAGCTGTGCGGTTGTTGTTGTGTTCGCAGCTTGCTGCGGATTGAAGATGTTGTTGTTGTCCGAGGTGGACCTATTACTACTTGATCCGCTCAACTCCGCGTAGCAGTTGGCCAGTTCCTGGTTGGTCTTCAGCATCCGTTCTGCCGCTTGGCCAAACAACGTGGCCACGGAGTCCGGGCGTAAAACTCCGCTGTACGCCTGAATGGCCTGTCCCAACAAAGCGGAGGACCGCGACCGCGCGGAGGCGTCGTAACTGAGTTCCTTGTGAATTTGCAAAAAGCACTGGAACATCTCCGGGATGATTTTCGGCGCCAACTTGGACAACGTTTGCTGATCTCGCGCGCGGACCTGCTCAGACCTTCCGGTCATGCTCGTGGTGTTTTTAATAACCGTGGCGCTACTACTTCTTTCATCGGATGCTCCACAAGAAGACGAGGAGGAACTACTCACCGAGCATATGTTAAACACCGCCTTGCTGCAACTGTCGCGCAAATCCGGGCGTTTCGTCAGAGTCATGCACACCCGCTTCGCCAAGGCCCCGCCCGATTTCAAGAACGTGTCCGAGAAATCGTGGCAGGATTTGAAGAATCCGGGCGCCAGCGACCACAGCTTTTTCGACAGCAGCTTGCACTCTTTCGCGAGCAGCTGCTTGTTCTGGCTCTCCGCCTTGACCGCCCGGCTTTCCAGCTCGTCCGCTAGGGGGAGGAGCTGCGTCCGAAAAAAATCCAGCGACGCGGGTACCATCGGGGTGGCAAAGTCCTCGAGCACGGTGAGCAGAAACCCCCGCGACTTCCGCGCGTAGTCCGGGGCCAGGATGTTCGCTTCGAGCAGGCGCAAGGGCAACACTTCCAACAGCTTCTCCGGCCCGACCGCGGTGGCGATTATGAACTGCAAAAGTATCGTATTCGTATAAATGCATTACAAATTTCCTCAGCATGAGAAATAAAATTTGTAATGCGGATTGACCTTAGCAAAAGGATTTGTAATGCATGAGTGCAATACGAGTACGATACTTTTGCACAGGATAGCGATGTTCCGCAAACAATCGTGGAATTCGTCCGCGAGCTGCCGAAACTGCGGCTCGGAAATAGTGTCGTACAGGTTCGCGATGGCTCTCAGGAGGTTCAAAACCAGTTTTGACTCTTGTTCTGTGAAATCCGACGTGGCGATCACTCCTTCCGCCATCAATTTTGCGAGCACGGCGAACAATTCGGAGGTGAGGAGCAGCTCCGGGGCACGGATGATGGGCGCGGTTGATGGACCTCCACCTGACGTTGTACTACCGGAGGAAGCACTAGAGCTGGCTGCACTTTTGCTCCCTGCAAAAAGACCTTGTTTCGACACTGTATCTACTACTTCGACGTCCCCACCTCGCAGTTTGGTGGTCAAAAAGGAAGCAAGCAGACACCAGATTTTCAGATTTGGGACGGCCGCGACGATGTCGAACAAGCACCGCATGATGGTTTCGTCTTCGGTACTGTAGTCCGCGACCAACTGCTTAAACGGAGCGAGAACATCGTCGTGAAATAAATCGGGGGACGAAGTTGATGTCGTGCCCTGCATCTTCCCGTTGCACGGGGAGGACGATGCGCTGTACTCCTCGAAGCAGCACAACTGCAACCAAGTGAGTGCTTTCACCACAGCTACCACCTGTTCGCTGTTGTTCGTGAACTCCGGCGCGGGCTTCACTTGCCGGAACTTCTGCAGCAAAAAGTTTAGTAGCTCTCTGCGAGGAAGTGGTTGTATGGGAGCGCAGCTAGTGGTCCCTGACTGTCTGCCTTGTTGGCCGTCCTCAGGGATCATGTTCATCTCGACGTTAGTACCCGTGTTTGGCACGACGAGTTCCTTGTAGCAATCCTTCAACAGTGCGCGAAAAAAAGTGTTGTAGATTTGCGCCGGGAGTGCAGACCCCGGGATCTGGAGCGCGAGGTCAAACATGTACTGCGCGAGTTCTCGCAAGTGCTTCACCTCGTGTACGTGCGGCAGACACCGCGTGACAAACATCACCAAGTTTTTCGCCACCTGCTCCGGATTTGAAGATGCCGTTGAGGAATTCATGTCGTCGTCTTGGCTCAACCTCTTCCCTGTTGACGACGCAGTATTATTCGTGTTCATCGAACAAGTCAAATAGTCCTGCAGCACCTTCCTCACCGTCTGTCGCACCCGCATCACGAGCAGGGCGGAAGCGGAGCCGCTAGCAGCAGTTTGCAACTTGGTCAGAAACACCTGCTGTGCCTTTTTCGCAACCTGGGCCGAGTATAGAGTGCTGTATTGTGTGTCAACACAAGAACTCTCGACATTATCATTCATCGACGTCGTGGCTGTACCACTACAAGAACTCATCCCGAGCGTGTACTGCCAGCAGAAGTGCAGCGCCTCCTTCTGCGTTCCCTGCGTGCTGCAGGTGATCAAAACCGCTAGAATGTCGAAAATCAGCTTCAGAATCGTGGACGCCTCCTCCTGGAACTGCTTTCTCTGCAGGGTCTGCTCGGGCGGTTGTTGGCTGTTATTTATTTCCATGTCGACATTATGATCTGCGTTACCGAGGATATTATGACCGTTTTCCCCGCTAGACCCGGCGGTGAGCGAGCACTTGACCGCGTCCGCGAGGGCAAACAGCGCGCGACTCAGCTCCGGCGCGACACTGGCCTGCATCTATCAAAAGGAAAAATCCCCCCTCCCCATATCAAAAGGAAGTTTCCGATGCTGGATTTGCGTACACAAATCAGCTTTGTATTGCAGAGAGGCATTGCGGGCAGATCTCCAGGCTAGATAGGGGCGTATGTGTCTAGTTGCTCAGCATGGCAAACGGCTCCCCTTTAGGCCCAGCAGCATGACAAATCGCCTCCATAATGGGGCGAAAGCTCCTGCCCTTGTCTTCTTGCAATATATGATTTGTGACCTCAAATCAGCATTACAAATTTTCGATGTCATACCTTTTCAATAAGGGGAGGGGGGATTTTTCCTTTCAATAGCATCCCCACGGTGACCTCGGCGAGCGTGAGTTTGACAATGTGCAGCAGGCACTTCAACACCGACCAGCTTCGGTCCCCGCTGCTCTCCTCCTTCAGTAACTGCGAGGCGTGCGCCAGGTAGCTCGCGGGGCAGGGGGTCAAGCCGCGTTCCCGGATCGAGTCGGCCAGCCCCGCAAGGGTGGCGAGGATGGTCTGGTACAGCTCCTGTTCCCCGCCATAGCAGGCCTTTTGCTGCAAACGGGTCAGAAACTCCTCATCCGCCAGGTGGGCCGGGGTGCCAGCTGCGGTGCTCGAAGAGACCATGTTCGCGACCATGGACATGGCGTGCTCAGTCCGATGGTCGACGACGTGTGTAAATGGATTTTTAGAAAGGTTTAGGTTTTGTACTCGTCGTGTTATACGAAATAAAACAAGGCTTTCTAGAAATTCAAATATCGATCTGTGTCAGCTTGTTCACGATAAAAATCTACATTGCATTGGCATTGTCCGACCGCGAGCGCCTGTGATGTTGAAACACGTTTGAAGCTAGCTCGATCAAAGACCTTTCGTGCTGCACAAGCGCGAAGAATGATGATTTCAATTTATTCACGTAGGTCAACATGATCCGTGTAGAGATCATACCTAAACAATCGGCAGAGGACACAGGACAAGAGCAGCAGATTGAGATTGTTGGGATCTTCGTTAGTGGGGTGCGAGAAATCTCGTCCGAGATCAGAAACATTTGCACTACTTCCCATGAAGACCTCATTTAGATTTAGTACTAAGATCTGCTTCTGCATGGTGGATCTGCGACAGCGGAAGATCCGATAATTTGCCTGTGTTCATCGAGGGATCATGATGCGGAAGGGTCGTGGCGTACGTAGTGAAGACAAGATCGTCAGCATTAGGATCTTCTATCACTGTATCCATTCCAGCGAAAGAGCTGGAGCAGCCACTGGTATCTGCCACCAAGAAGAACTGGCTTATGTCGTGCCGTTGAGTCGTTCTTCTTCTTGATCTTCTTTTCCTCCTCGACCTCGTCAGTCTGATTTGATGAATCTCTGCTTCATAAAAACGATCGAAACTTTCACGCGCTCGTAATGTGCGATTTTGGTGCATTGATGCGAAACGTTTTACTAGTACATTTCTTCACTTCCTTTTCGGAATCACAAGTACATTTTTTGGTTTTTTTCTTGTCGGAGCAGTCTGTTCCTTTTCGGTTCCATCCGCCTCCCTGTGGCGCGCTTCTTTCTTGTTATCCTGCTTCTGGTTCTGTTCCTGCTCTGCTGCATGACAACTGCTGGTACCTCCAGTTGAAGATGAAAATGTTGTCCCTATCAACAACTTCGCGCTCGGGCCACTTCTGCTCCGGTGGGGAACTTTCAGCGTGAATTTGGTTTTCGGCAGGGCCTTCGCGGCCGCGGACGTGCTCATGATTGCAGAAGCTACACCAGAAAAAAAACGGTCCTTCTTCTCGTTCTCCTCTGTTGTGCTGGGCACGAGGACCGCTTGCTGAGGTGCTTGCTGCAATTGATCCCGTGGTTGTCGCCCCGCTCCCGCCCCTATCACGAAATCATTCTTCTGCCCCGGCAGGAGCGACTCTTGGGAATCGCCAAACAGCATTTTCCCGGGCGAAATCACTTCAGACGATCGCCCATGATCCTGTGACAAATCGCAACTCTGGGAAGAGGGCGGGAAAAGGCTAAGTTCATCCCACAAATTTGGAGACGAGGCCTTGGGCTTTTTCGTCAATTGGATCGGTTCATGTCTATCGCGAGGGGAATAGCTGATGACCGGTGGTGGCGGGTTCTTCTGTCGTTGATCAGGAGGAAAGATCGGCAGTCGCGTCGACCCTCTTCCTTGTTCTTTCGGCTCCACCGCCACGGAAGACGACTCTAGTATTTCGTTTCTTTTCGACTGATGTTTGTTTTCCGCATTCGTCGGCACAGGTCCTCCAGCAGCAGCATTTCGACTTGGTGGTCCACGTGCCGCACTACATACTGGGATGCAGCTTGTCGTGCTGCAAGTTGAACTTTTCCCAGCAGTGGCGTCGCGTTCTTTCGACACGCCGTGGTCCACAAGGAAATTCACAACTTCATTGTCTTCCTCCCTCTCGTCCCCGTTTTGAATATTTCCGTTAAATCCGGGCGGTAATGCCCTCCGGGGTGGGACGACCACTTTCGTCTGCGCTGCCGAGGCTTTCACGAGGACACCGACCTGTGAATAAGGTTCTGCTTTTTGTGATGTTGTAATTCCTGATCTGAGTGCGTGATGAATCTTCGTGTCTGCGTAATTGTTTTCACCACAGCTTTTGCTCTTCGCCTTTATCGCTTGGGTGGTTGCCATTTTCGCGTTCGCCGCCTTCGGTGGTCTACTACTTGCCGCACTGCAGAGGTCCTTCTTCCCGAGGTGCGCAAACGGCAACTTTCGGTCCTTCTTTCGTTGCTTCTTCGCAGAGAGAACCACCGACGAAGCAGGTGGGTCCTTCTTCATGATTTTTCCGGAAGTGCTGGTGCGGCGGCGAGGCTCTACAACCAGTACCGGTGCAGCTGTTTTCTGGTCTTCGTCGACTGGTAGTACTGCGCCGTCCGTGTTTGATTCTGCAGCGACCACTTTTCCTACTGCTCCTTCGGCAGCAGGCGGAGCAGCATCGAATTTTTCCGGGTGGAGAGATTTTGCTGGTGTAGAAATAGCTTTTGGACTGAAGAAAACTGCAGATGTAGCAGTGGCACTACTTGCCGGCATTTTTTCAACCGCGACATGGTGCTCGTTCTCCATCTTATGGTTCACCCCGTCCTCCTCCTCATCTAGGATTTCAATCACGGTAGGAAATCGAGCATCAGGTAACTCTTGTTGTGCAAGCGCTTGTACTACACGTGGATGTGGTTGACCATGACCGCCCGCTGTTCCTTGTTGCCCAGAGGACAAATCTTCAACCACACTCTCGGGCAGCGTTTCCGTTTTTCCGGTCGCAACCGAGAGCGGCAGACTCTCCGTCAAAGTCGCATTGCCCTGTGAAAAATTCTGGTCCACTTTGCGGTTGTGTTGACTTTGGTTCTGGTTTGTAGTTTTCGCACTGGCGTCAACAGCGGCACCGGAAAGATGAGAAGCTGCAGGAGGATGAAAATCATTATTTTCTAGTCGTAATACAGCAGGTTCTGGCAAAAAGGCAGCTCCAGCAGTTCTTTCGGATTGTCCTTTATTTCTTTCCTCGACCTTGTCATCGAATCCGTGGTCCTGCTCGTGTTTCATCTCTACATCTGAATCTTGTTGATGTTCCCCTTGACCCGCAAGCATTATCTTCATGTTGTCCGCCACCGCACGATCCTTATTCTTTTCCTCTTTAGCGGCGAAAAACTTTTCTTTACCCCTTTCCCCCGAGTTGTAGAAAAGACCCTCGTCGTGTCCCACCTGCGCCTTGATTTCGGCCAACAGGTCGCCCACTATCCCATCGGTCCCCCGCGACAGGTCGGTGCCGAAAATATTAAAGTCGTCCCTGCCTTGCGGAATCGGCAGCTGCCCACTCAGCCCCTGTTTCAGCAAATCGCTGTTCCCGCTATCCGGTTCGAGGGAGGACGGATCGAAAAGATTTCTGTCGTCCACCTTCCCTCCGCCCGCCCTGAGAATCCTTTCCACTTCCCTGTCCTCCTCCTCCCCAATGTCCTGGTTCATTTTCCGCTCGATCTCTTCATCCGTAAAACCCTGGCCCCGTAATTTCGCGCGGTACTCGGATTTTCTCAACTCCGCAACATCCAGCGGTTGGTCGGACGCGTATTTGAACTTCTTCCTCTTGTAGTATTTCTCGTTCAAAACCGCCAACGCTTTCTTGTTCGCGGCGTGGTCGATTTGAATGTTATCGCCCTTTAGCGTCGGGTCGAACCGGTTGCCGTTGTGAAAAGTCTTGACGTTTATCGGGTTTTTAATATTCCCGGCAAGATTAGGTGTCGCGCCAGGTTGTTGTTCTACTTCTACGCCGTCATGCATCTCCTGCTGCTCTCCCCGTAGCCGGAAAAAGTTGCTCAGCAACGCGCGCCCCCGTTTCGTACTTTTGTCCTTCTCCGCCCGGGCGCGCAGCTCCGCGAGCGAGGCTGCATTGTTCTTTTGCAGCGGTGCGGCGACCTTTGCGAACGCGGATTCGTAGTGATGTGAGGTGCTGCTGTTTGGCGGTGCTTTGTTGCTTTTCATATCCTTACTTGTTCCAGCGGTAGACGAGGATGAAGAGGCTAAAAGTACTGGAGCCCCAGAACCTGGTGGCTTTGAAGATGTTGCGACGTCAAGATGTGTAGTTCCGTCAGGCAGATTATTCTTGCCCTCGTCCATGTTGCTGCCTCCTAGCTGTCCCGCGGCTTTCTGTTCCTCTTCCCGTTTTCGTTGTTCGTAGGTTTTGGCGCACAGGTTCCCGTGTTTTTCAAAATTCAGCCGTCGCTTTTCCTCGTCCGCGGCGTTCAGCTGGATGATCGTGTTCTTGTTCCCGCGGTGAAACACGTCGATCGCGTGCCGTCGCTCGTTTTCCGGGGAGAACTCCACGCCGGACTTGATGCCGAAAAACAGGCTGCTTCCGTCCTGCTCATGAACCACGTTCTTTCCGGTGGCGCGGATTTTCCGCTTCTTCTTATTTTCGTCCTGTTGCTGTTCGTATTCCAGCGCCTTCTTGCTATCCAGCGGGGAACCGAGAGATGGGCGCTTTTTCACAACAACTTCAACGGGTCGTGGTCTCTTTGACAGAAGCTGTGCATCTGCTCCATCGTTCTGTGCTTGCGAAGAGGCGGCTGAGTCTACTTCTACTTGTTGGTCTGTTAATATTTCACGCCGGCGGGGGGCTACTGCACCACCGGTGGCGTCTTTTGATATTTCGGTCAACGCCAATGCTTCGTCTACATTTATTTGAGAACAATTCTCCTCCCCCTCCGGTAGCACTTCTTCGCAAAAGTCCCCAAACAGGCCTTGGAAACACTTCTGCGCGTTCGTCTTGTCCTGTTCGGTATCAAATGTAAAAATGTCTGGGTCTGGAAGAATGCAAGATGTGTTATGCATATTTCTCATGACGCATAATGCCTGTAATGCTTGAACTAGCATCGCAGACTTTTAGAGAGCTTCCTGATGCACCTTCCGCATGAGAAATGGCCCGTCTGTGTAGCAAAAACTGTACCCATTTTGCTGGTCATGCAACACAATTTTTTTTAGAGTCCAAAAACAGCATGACAAGTTCCAATCTTCCAGACCCAGACATTTTTACATTTGATATTCGGTCACTTCGTAGTGGCCCGCCTGGATTACCGCACACACAGGCTTTAAATACCGCGGCTTCACGTACTTCGCGAACAGCCGGAGCTCCCGCAGCGGCGAGTGCATGGCCCACAGTACCCGCCAAATCCCCTGCTCGTCCACCACCGCCGGACACACGTCGGCGCAGGCGCCCAGCTGAATCAGCAAATGCTTGTTATAGCACCACCACATCGTTGTGCAGGAAATCTCGACGAAGTCCTTCGTCAATTCGACCTCCTCCACCGCTTTCGTCCTCCCTACGGCATGATTATACGCGCTTGACTTTTTGATTATATCCACATTGTCCTGCGGCACGCTCTTTGCACTCGACAAGGTCGTCGTTGTTGGGCCCCTCGACGCTGGTTGTTGTAGTCCCTCTAGATAAGAAGCTCCGGCGCTTCTTTGCTGCACTTCGCGAAACACCCGCTTCCGTTGCGCGCTGTTTTTCACGATGAAGAACCGGACTTGTTGCAGGTTCGGGTGCGAAGTCGAGTAGTTCAAACACCTTCGCCGCAGGTCCTCGCTTTCCAAGGCGCCGCACACCCGCAACTCCAGCCACCGTCGCTCGTCCGCAAACAGAAAGGTCTCTTGCTTGAACCGGTTGAAAACACCGAGGAGAAGCTCTTCGTCCCCGAGACCGTAGCTGTGCAGAAAGATTTTGGTTTTTTTCCTTCTATTGGGGTCTGCTAGAAGTAGATTCGAAGATGTTGAAAAACCATCTGGTGTGGGGGTGGATATCGCTGCTGCTGTTGCTGATGCTGTACTTGTTCCGTAGTAGTATTTCTCCACCAAACTTAGCAACCGATCTACCGAAGTCGGCTTGTCCGGCAGCCGGTCGAACGAGTCATCCGCCCACGAAAAGTCCATCAGAAGTATCTCGACCTGCTTTTCTAAAAGCATCTGTTTTGCCGCTGCTGTTCTTTCCATTTCAGACAGACTGGGAGAAGTAGGACTAGGTCTAGGACGAGGACCGGCTCCGTCTGCATTATTTTCATTTGTCGGCATTGCGCTTATTTTATCCTCCCAGAGATCCAAAACTCCATGCTGCAGCCCGAATTCGACCATGTCCTTCCAGGCCCGATCGCACTTCTCTTCTATCTCTGGATAATACCGGAAATCCCCTGTGTTCATGTATTTCTTCTTGCTTTTCAACACCAAAATCAACACCACCGCTGAACCGGGACAGTGGTTCGCGTCGACGAAGCAAATTACGTAGCGTTTTCTCACGTCGAAAAACGGCTGGGAATACGGCTTTCCACACACGAGACCAGGCCGCAGGTTGAACAGCATTTCGAGCAATTTACCGGACGTGTGGGTGCAGTAGATTCTCGCATTTACTCCTGTACTGGCATTACAAACCGGTGACTCCCAGTGCTTTTCCATCCCCATGTAGTGGTCGGAGTGAAAATGGGACAACAGGTACACCGGCGGATCATCCGCTGGGAGTTGCACTTCGGTGTACATCGGCTTGTTGTTAATATTTGACGGATTATTCTTAATGTTCGACGTATCCTTTTTACCATTCTCGTCGCTAGCGCTGCTGCTGTCCGCTCTTTCATAGCTGCTGACATCCTGCATCAGTGTCCGCGCCTTCTTCACTTTGCCAAAGTAGTCCACGAAAATCCGGGTGCCCGGAAGCATGTCCTTGAAGAGAACCATTTTGATATTTTTATTCGGTATTCATTAAATTTTCTGCGGTAAAAGTAGTATCGAGATAAAAGTAAAACTAGATGTAGTTCCTGGGACCTAATAAATGTAATAAGTTTCCCGGTGATTCAGGTACAAAACCTTCGCAAATGCTGAAACGGAATAAGCAGCATTGTGCACGGCTTGTCCTCTGTGCAAAATTGAATTAGGATTCGAATTGCAAGTGACTGATTGAATCAGGTACAAAAAAGCGGTGAGAAAATATCGAATTCAGCAAACTGGACTAAGTAAGCATTTACATGGGGCCTGCCAACAAATATTCCTCGATTTAAACGGATGCAATCTTGTTCACCTCTCGGGGTACAGCACTTCCGCACCACGTAGTACCTTTGTGTACAACAAAACCTAGAGACTCTCGTCCCTTTTCCGCGGCCTACTTTCACGCCGCGTCTACAGCACGAATTTTGCGCAACCAAAAGAGGCCAGGCTCGGGCGAGAACATCTTCCATCTATATACTGCGAAAAACCGCCCACGGTCACGATGATAATGGGCACTTCATCAGTGCCGCCAGGGTCAGTATCATTGGAATGGAAATTACTTGAAACCCATTTGTTGTTCTTTATGAAACGAGCAAGATATTCTGATCACTTCTATGGCGTAATAATCGCCAGCAGGAGTAGAAGCTCATCATGTATAGTCTTCGTCTTCGTAAAACCCGAAAAATTCAAGTTCTTATCCCAAAAACTTGAATCTGATATAGCGCGAACTGCTTCGCGCACCGACATCAGCAATAAATGCCAACGGACATAGATCTCCACAAAGCACAACAAGCACAACAATTATTATCACAAGCCGCCACATTTCCTTCCTTGCTATCGCCCCTACACCGATGCACCATTCTCCGTCTACTTACTTCAACACCAACAGAGCTACAGCAGTGTCATCAACCCCGGCGGTCTCCGAAACCCCGCTTGCGCCATACAACTACCCTCCAACGATTTTCCGTTCGCAAACTTCGATAGATTTGTTGAAAATGATTCTCCTCGGGAGGTACTAGAGGTAGATCTGCTGTCTAACCACGTCGCGTCATTCTCGACACTATTCAGACGCACTTTCCTGTACCCGTGCTGCTCCAGAACCTGCTCCAATTCCGGCTTCGCGCGCTCCACAGTTAGGACCCGGAACCGGAGCTCGTCCCAGGGAAAATTTTCATCCAGTACCAAGCCCTCCGCTCCCTCCACGTCCAACGAGAAGTAGTCGATTTGTGTCGGTGCGTTGAAGTGCCGCCACACGTCTGCCAGGGAAACTGATTTCGTTTTTTGTATTTTCGTGCCAGCACTGTGGTGCGGCTCCTGCACCTGCTGTGAGGAAGTGCTGTAAAAATCATCTCCGTCTTCTTTCTTGTTGTCGAAATTTTCGCCGACGATTCCACTCAATCCGTTTGTCGCCCCGGCAGGGTGGAAGGCGAACTCGACCTCTTTCCCGGTTGGAGAGCTGCCAATCACGTTCTGCACCAACTTACACCTCTTCCGGTGTTTGTACCCGTTCAGATACTGTGGGTCCGCTTCGAGGCACAGTCCCTGCCAGTGAAAGTTCTTCTCGAGCAAGAAACTGTTTGAAAGAAGCGTCGCATCGTGCGACCCAAGCTCGATGAAAAAGCCGTTTTGCTTGCAGTTCAGCAACGTTTGCACCAACCAATCCTGGCCGAATTGGCTGTAGGTGGTTTTGTTCATGCGGCTTGATGTTGATGTTCTCTTCGCAGAGGTCGTGGAGTCCTCGACTAACCCGCCGGCAACGGAGATTTGTGGTGGGAAAGGGCTTTCGACCCACTTTTCCTCAGCGAAGTCGAAATGGTAGAAGGATTTTGCGAGGTCGCTGTAGTCAAAGTTGAGATGATAATCCTGGCGAGGTTCATTATGGTCTTCCTCCGCATAGGAGAATGTGGTCGCGTTCTTCTTTACTTTCACTTGACCACCGGCGTGTAGAAATTGTTGGCTTTGAAGATGTTGATCTGCCGCGGAGGTACTCGTAGTAGCTGCTTGCGTTATTGTTGATAGTACCCGCAGGCGCTCGCTTGCGACAGCATGCTTCGTACCGCTTAGTTCTTCGCTTCGCCAAAGCAAACTCGCGACCGCGCCAGCAACAGGAGCAAAAGGGCATGCTGCGAGATGGAGGAAGGTGGTGTTTTTGAGAAACTGCCGTATGCGCATATTCTTGTCAATATGTGTGCTACGGTTCCGCCCGATTTGATGTTGTTTTCACGGTCGTGTGCTTTGTTGCTTGTATCTCGTCTGTGACAGAAACGCTGACACACAGGCTTGTCGTCGTAATTCAAAACGCCAAAACTGAAACCTCTTGAAGATGAGCAAAACAGCGAAACTCTGCTTACTTTCTTCAACGTCCACCATATGTTCGATTTTTCTCGTCTGCTCAGTACCCCGAAACTTTTTCATAATTTTGGTTAAACCAGGTCGCACTGCATTGAATCACCTCTAATGTCTCTTCTGTGCAGTTTTTAGAAGTAGGAGCAGAAGTTGTACTACCGAAACCGAAACCAGAACTAGAACCCGCTCCAGAACCAGTAGAACTACTCGGTTGATACTCCTCATTTTTGTTGCACTGATTCAGGACCGAAATAACGTCCTGGCACATTTTTCCGATCTCCTTCTCGCGGTTCGTCAATTCCAGGAGAAATCCGCTCGCGTAGTTCCAGCTGCATTTCGCGATATTTTCCACCTCCTCGAAACAAACGGACTCGTCTACTTGTGCCGCTGTAGTTGGTGCTGATGCGTGGTCCTGAAAGGAAAAGGAAGGCGTCGTGCTGTAGCCTCCGCTATTGAACTGGTTATTTTTACCGCTACCTGTTTCTTCTTGCGCAAACACGGTGGAGGTGGAGGCTGAATGGAAATTGTCACGACCCCTTGACGTTCTCCCCCGTTTCCATTTCTCATAGTCTCCGCTGTTCTGTTCGAGCCGTTCTCGCGAGAGCGCGCCGAGCCGGTGCCGGTTCCGGCATTCCTTGTATTCCAAGCCCTCCTTTTCGCAAAACTGCAGAACGCCGGTACCGGAGGCGAGAATGTCCGCGGCTCCGCGGACGCTGTCTTGCCACATTTTGCCACTTTGTCTTTGCGTGCTAATATCGTGTTGTTAGAAATGGCCAAACCGATCTCAAAAAGCACGAGACAAGCTCTCAGCCCCCAAGTAAACGAAAAAAGAAAGCCTCGCGTTGCATCAGCAGAACTTGCTCTCTTGTTCCCATCCCTCGTCCCAAGGTCCCGCGCGCTCTCTTTCCACGCCCAATCAAAGAGCCGCCACCCTCCCCTCCTGCAAGGCTCTGACCCTTTGCTTTCTTGCTTCCCTTCGGGGAACGGTGGCCTGCTATTAGAACAGAACAGAAAGAGATCCTTAATAAAAAATGTATGGCGCTTAGAGGCGCTTTCACTCCTATCGGCGATCGGCGCCATTCATTGCCACCACCCCATGGCCCTTCATATAGGAGCAGAATGCCCTTTGTTGCAAGTAAGAAAGTCGCAATAGACTGGCTACGCAGATGACAAGAGAAAGAGCGACACTGGCTGCCACTAAGCCGGGGCATTTCGCGACCAGTTGCGCCCAAACACCCGCCCCGGGCTGCACAGGCATACAACCAGCGGCCCCCGGAGTGGCCGTCTATGCAAACGCGCGCGCGCCCGCGCGCCCACCCGCCCACCCGCGAAGACTGCGCATGGCCGGCAAGCGGCCTCAGTCGCGATAGGGCCCCGCGGGGCCCCCTCTCTCGTGGGTCTTCCAAGCGGGCCGCGGCGCCTGCTGCCGCACGTGCTGCGCGAGGGCCGGCGGGGGGGCCAACGATTGCAGGGCGCCTGTTTCATGAATAGCGTCGCAATAGCTGGCAATCGGATTACCAGCGGGCGGCTGTTTGCGCGACGGCAACACTTTTTCAGCAAGGGCACTGCTCTGGAAGTGGTACCAAATAGCATCCCCTTGGCAGTTCGATGATGGTGCGGCCTAACGCCCGGCAGTCTTGGCCTTTGGCAAACTTTACGAATGCCGGCGAAAGGCCGGCGAGAAAGGGGGGCGCGCCGCTTCGCAAGCGGGCGCGGGGTTTCCCTCGATGCGCCGGCCCCGCCCGCTCCAACCTTCGGCCCGCCGCCGATCTGAAAACATCCGCAGACCTGTCCCGCTCAATGCTCCCGGGGGCCCCCCAACAATTTCCCCGCCTGGGGCAATACGGCCGCAATGCTCCCGGGGGTCTTTGTTAGTCGGGCCCCTACCAAGCTCCTTGGCCGAATCCGCTGCCCACTTCAGGCCCACCGCCAGGGCTATGGGGCAGATGCGCCGGCATCGCGTTGCATTTTTCCGGCGTTGCCAGCAGCCCCCCCCCCCGCTGCTTTCCTTCTAGGGCGCTGGCTTTTCGCCCGACGTTCTTGCAAGATACCGCGCACGCGGCCAGAAGGGGCAGAACGCTGGCGAAGCGCTCCCGCCTTTCGTTTCCGGCTTCGAAGCGCGCCGGGCGTTTCTGGAGGTGCATCCCAAAAGCGCCGGGCCGTGCCGCCGCAATCTCGCGGCAAGGGAGCGAACGCCCCGCCCGGCAGGAATGCCGTGGCCGCATCCGGCCCGGAATAAGCACACAGCACCGGGGAGAAGCCCGCAAACAACTGCGCGCACCCTCTCAATCTTTCAGGCGCATAGTCAGAAAAAAAGGGAGAACTCTTCTCGCCCCCGGTCCTTTTCTCGCTCTCTCTCTGTTTTCAGAAAAGGCGTGAAGCCGTGGCACTGTACGTAGAATCAGGAACAAAGGTCGCCCGCTCTGCAACAAAAGTCAGGCTCGGTTCGTTGCGGTCTAGCTGTACGTATCCAAAAGAAGCGAGCTTTAATGGACGAGGTATTCTTTGAGTCGTCAACGTCGTCGTGCACTTGTTTTCATTGAACTAGAGCCGAAAGAACTGGCTCAGTCATTCGCAAACATGGATGTTTTGATGGGGTGCAGCGCGCTAGTAAAGCCAAAGTATTCGTAAATGACGCGACTCTCGCGAACAACAAACGATAAAGAACTCAAATAGAAGGAAAAGAACTACTAAACCAGAATAATCTACAGGGGATCTCCTCCACGAAAAGGTGCGCAGCTAAAACTTCTGCAAATCTTCTATCTCTTGATGTGGCCCCCACTCTCAAAACCACTTCTTGTTTTTCCCGTCCCAATACAGGTGGTTCTTCCCGTCTCCCACCATCTGCCCCTTTTCCAGCGGGTACTCTTTCAGCAACACCGCCGCCGCGCACTCCTTGTATTGGTACGCGTTTCGGCTGCTGCTCTCGTACTCGCCCTTCTTGGTCAGTCTATCAATCAGCGGATTCTCCTCCGACGCGTGCTTGGCCCGGGTGCACTGCTCGCGCCGCTGGTCCCCCTCCCACTGCTGGAAGTCCTGCTTCGACAGCGCGTCGCCGGTGAAGGGCAGCGGTTTTCGCTTTGGAACTTCTTGCCTTGGCAGGGGCTTCGCGAGCTCCTTCTTGTCGAAATCCGTCTGGTTGGTGGTTACCCACTGCCCCTTGTGGGTGTCCCAGAACTCCCCCCCGGGACTCATGGGGCACAGCTGTCTCTTCGCGTCGCGCGCTTCGTCCGGGGAGAACTCGCGGAGCTGGGCGCTGGCCTCCGAAGTACCCTGGAAGGGCAAAGGTTTTCGCCGGGGCGGCGGGGGGGAAAAAGTCGGCTTCGCCATCTCCTTCTCGGTAAATTGGTTCAAATACTCGCTCCCGTAGTCCCCGTGCGCGTGGAGCCGCTGCGTCAACGGGTTGTCGTCGGAGGTCTTTTTCGCGCGGGAGCACTGCTCGCGCCGTGCGTCGGTTTCCCAGTTCGGGAAATCCTGCTTTGAAAGGGCTTGGCCTGATGTGATATTAAAGATTTTCTATTCCAAACAGTATTCATAATTCTGATCCAAGAAGAACATGTGTACCTACCCGCGGCTTTGAAAATGAACCACGAGTCGTGGACATCATGTAAGAAAAATCCCCTACTGAGAAGCGTCGACATCACGACTCTTCAATGCCACAATTCAGGAGAAAAATCTATCAGAAGCTAAAGTCAGAACCTGCTATGAAACAAATTACTTCAAAGTCAAACATGCCCCTAAAAATTGGTGCGTCTGCCAAAAACCCAATACCTGTGAATGGCAGCGGCTTCCGCATTTTTGGTGGTTCTTGGAAACTTCGTTTCTCCAGCGGTTTCGGGTCAAAGTCCTGTTGCGCGGTGGTCTTGTAGTCGTTGCTGTTGCCGTCCCAAAAGTTGCCCCCGTCGTGCAGCGGGCACGGTTTCCGGAGCGCCATCTTGGCCTCGTCGGGGGAGAACTCGCGGTGCTGCGCGTGGTTCTCGGACTCGCCCTTGAACGGAAGGGGTTTTCGCTGCTTCACCGGCGGTGGCGGGTCCCGCTTCTCCAAAGGCCACTGCCGGTAATCCTCCTTTTGCGTGCTGTCCGCCGTCATCTTGCCTTGCGCAAGGGGGTAATCTGCCGACTCGCGCATCGCATTCACGTCGCCTGCATTTTGCGGCAGTGATCGTATTTTCATTCGTAGGAGTAAGTAGGGAAGGAATTTCTCATACTTACAACTGAAGCTGCTGCAAGATAGAAGTAAGTAAAAGTAAGTAAGTATGCGTAGACAGCTTCGCGAATCAATTGCCGAAAAAAAACCTTCAAACAAAAAATATGCAAAGCAACACACCACCAGATACGCATGTAAACAATGATCAATACCTCGTCGCAGCGCGTTTCTTCTCTCGTCCGGATCGAAATCTCGGAAGTTTGCGCTCTCTGGGTTGCCGTTGAAAGGCAGCGGCTTCCGCATCTGCCGTGGGGGGCGCGGCGACTGGTGGAGCCCGCAGGTGCAGAGGTCTTCCAGCGTTGGGTTGTCCGCTTCGTTGCTCTCCAGCGGCTGCCCCTCCGCGTCGTGCCGCCGGGCATGCCGGTCCTGCGGGGACAGTTCGCGGATACGCGCGTTCGTCATTTTGATTCGCGGGGCAGCAAGTCGTGGTTATTTATTGAATGTATGATCAATAAATTTAGCGTAACTTCAACTTAAAACGTCGTGAAGGCAAAGGTTCGGAGTAATAAATCATGCGGAAATAATGGGGTAAGCTTCTCCACGGGGTGGTCGTGTCCCTGCAATGAAAAAGTAGGGGGGAATAGTTTTTGCTCCGACCGCTTTGCGCGTGATGAAAAATATCGGAACAGTGAACTTTGACCAGAACGAAGACGATCGTTTTTTCGAGAAAAAAACCTTCCGGACAACGAAATAACGGGACGACAGAACGAAAAAAGACCACAATTGGCTGTACGAAAAAAAGCTACAGAGACGAACGAGGCTAAGACTGTCATTGTGCATCATAATGCCTAGTTCACAGAACAACCGACAGTCATCGATGGCATTTCAATCGTGACCGTGACCAACAACCGAGATGCAGGTTGCTGTGATCGTGATACATGGTATCATAAATGGAAAATACAAAACCGATCTCATTATATTTCTTTCGAAACATAGATGTTTCTGCACCGACAACACTCTTGCGTAAAAATCTTACTCCTATTCGTCAACCTAGCGAGCGATGGACGCTGCAAAACTGAACCGATAGAACCTGTTACTTCTGCACACCGACAAAAGTCACGGGCAGCTGACAAAGAAACGAGAACCGATCATCAAGCGCCGGCTGCTGCACAAGCGAAACAACACGCAGGTAGTTCTTCTGCAGCGATTAAATCATCCGCAGGAAGCTGCACGGATCCAAATTGCCGCAAGTAAAGGCTTACTGGTTCTCGATCTGGTTGCAAAAAAAATGTGAGGTTGAACATTACAGGTTGAAAAATACGCTGTGGCCTATTTCGCTATAATCTTCAAAACTCCGCTATACACTGACATCCGGCTGCATGCGAACGGGCTGTCTACTTCTGGAGCAGGATAATTTTAGCTTGCACTCCGCCACGTCGGCCTATTTCAAAAATGTTCAATTATACCTATTGTCTAAAAATTTTCGACCATGTTGAGTGTCGTGGTTGTTGCGACGTTTCTATTACTTCCCCCGCATCCTCGTCTGTGCCAACTCTTTGTTCCGGCTCTCCCCCCATGGCCCTTTTTTCCAGGCTTTGCTTGGCCACAGCTTTTTTTTCCCGTCTGCGCTCCCTGCCGTGCCGTCGAGCGGAGGCGCCACCGAGAAGATTCGTGTTCTGCAATTGGGACGTTAGCATTTCTTCGCTGATGTTCTCATTGGTTGTGCTTGTCGTGTCCGCGGGCATAGCATTCTCTTCGGTAGGTTGCTTATGCAATTTCTTCAAATCAAAACCACCGGAGGTACCAGACGATGCGTCGTCCGAACCGCTGATGGAGTGGTCGTCCACCTGCTTTTCCTCGACGTCGCTTGCATTCGAACCTCCACCCGCAAGAACAGAACCTCTACCTGTCGTCTCCCGGGGAGTCCTCGAGTAATATCCGTTTGGGTTCGCAGGATCGTAGTAGTTCATCGCCTCTAGTACTCCTCCGCCTGCTATAATTCGCGATCTGTGGTTTTCACGGTGGCCACCACGACCACCGGCACCACTGGCACTTTGCAAATAAGGGCTCTCATCCTCATCCTCGACACAGCAGGAGTGCACCACGAACACCAACACAGTGACCAGCAGCGCAAACCCGAGCACGGCCATCAGAACGTTACACAACAGCGGACTCAGCGAGCCACACTCCTCGAATTCGTCGCCCCCGATAAGAGCTGCTGCGGCTGCACCCGCCTGAGACAACAGCTTCGGAGCATCAGAACTGAGATTCGTCACGTTGGTACCTCCAGCGCCGATCACCAGATGAACAACCTCGATTGAAGCATTTTTTTCTTCAGATGTTGGGCCTGCTACTTCTCCAGAAGCGGATGTGGTAGTACCCGCCGGCGCTCCATCGGCGCTAGAAAGGACCTTCCTAGACATCCAGCGAATCTTCCCAGCAGCGGGGGAGGTTGCGTTTGCCGTAGTCTCGTTCGACGTGGCACGAGAAGAAAATTGGAACTCCATCTGCTGCTCGTTCCAGGGACCAAACCGCTGCCCGTGGCGTATCGAGAGGAAAGAATGTGCCCCTGCTAGAACCCCCGGTGAGCTATTCGAAAGCTGCGTAATTTGCGCTGCTAAATTCCAATTTCGAAACAGTGGAGACATTCACCAACACCTTGCAGATGCTAGCAACACAAATTTTTGGCGCAAGCTAGCGAAACTACTCTCCTTGTGCGGTTGCACAAGGAGCCAATGAGAGCTGCCATCATGCCCGAGCTGCTGGTGACCCAGCCAAGATGATTTCATGTGAAGCAAAATGACAATGAGTCCTAGTAGTTGGATGAAAAGAACAACAGCTCCCTCGCGCTCGCACTTAATAGATACAAACCTTCTAAATATGCATCGCCAAAATTCTCACTTCTAGCGGGCGGGGCACTTCTCAAAAGTTTGATACCACTTTGCCCGTGCTGGTCGGGGGGGTACAGTTCTGGGATGGTTCGGTGTAGTTTTGGCGGCCTGGTGGTGGTGGTGGTTTGCCGTAGTATACCCCATTTTAATGCTTGTTTAAATGATGGTCGATTATACTCCTGCGCCGGGGGCAACCGCGTCGTCGTTGATGGATTCTTCTTTTCGAATTGTGGGCCGTCCTCTCGACCGCGGAGGGGACCTTCTTCATCCGATTTTTGAGAGTCTTGACCTTCTTTGATGTTCCAAAGTCCTCTGCGGTGCTCCAGCGCGCCCCCACGATACTGATAATCATAATCCACGAGCACGGCTCCGGGTTCTTGTCCGCGATAAACCAGACTCGCGTCCACCAGGGCTGTGCTCCAGTCGATTCCCGGCTGATTGCCCTCTCTCCGCATCGGTCGTTCGGCCCACTTTAAGGGCAGAGACGGGGAAGATGGTATACGCTGTGCGTCGCGAGATGAACGAGAGGATGAAGTTGAAGAAGTAGAAGTTGTGCCACTACTAGAGGTTTTTGTACCAATCGACGTAGAAGTTGTATCACTAGTACTAGCACCTCCTCCCAGAAGTAAACCTCGTCCGCTAGTAGTTGATGTTCCACTTATTTCCTGTCGGTGGGAGGGCACGGGCATGTTCGGCCTTGGAGGTGGTGCACGGACCGAAGAGCCTGAACTTGCTGTCGGTAGTGCTGGCCGCGTGGACGAGGACGTCGTTCCTGCCTCATCAACAGCCGCTGAATCGTTTTCAAATTCCACAACTTCTCCTGCTTCACCGCCTCGCAAATGATCAGTCCTCGCAAGCCGAACATACGGCTCGTCTACGTTCTCCAGATTCAAGTACAGATGGTTCTTCGACGAGGATTTTTCCCATTTCGATTTTGTTCTATGCGGAAAAAACAAACCCACGTCTACTACATCGGGCGCATAGGAGATAGTATCGGAAGATGAAATTATGCTTGGGATGTTCTTGTTCTCCTCGCGTGCTGGTCGCTGTCGTTCTTCCCTTCTAGCATCACTAGTGGTCCTGTGCTGGTCCTGCACGACGATCCTTTGGTCGTTCGATGAAACTCCGAGATGAAAAAGATCTTGTCCCACTTGATCAGGGGTCTTCCTCAGCCAATCCTCGGGGAGTAGAGGACGAATTTGCTTGGTTTTCTTCTTTTTCCTATTGCCTTTCTTGTTCTTCTTCCGCAGGACGTCGTCGAGTGCTTTTGCTTTACTGTTCTTCTCATTTTGCTGAGTTTTGTTCTTTCCCCCATTCCCCACGGGGGTGGCTGCGGTGGTTGTTCTGGTTGTACTTCTCAAGAATTTGTGCCGCGTCGAGGCCCGTTGCTCAAGAAAAACACCCAATTTCATCTTCGTGTTTTGCTGAAAGGAAGTTGCGGCTTCTTCTTGTGCTTCTACCCGGTCCTCGTCGTGAATACCACTTCTATCCAACACGGTGGTGCTTTTCTGCGGAAGATCATGATTCTCTTCAACTTCAATTTCAGCTGGTATTGCTCGTCCCTGGTTAATACTTCCTTGGTGTTCTTTTTCTGATTTTTGCTCGTCCAGGTCTACTGTTTCATCTATCTTCGTGCGTCCATATGGTGATCTCCTTCTCCGTCTCAGAAGGCCCCTCCTTCCTTTCTCGACGTCCACACGACTTATACCAGCGCCTTTAGTTTCGTGTGCAAAGCCAGCTGCTCGTGTGGGTAACGACCCTGGTGCCGTACTAGCAGTTAGTTCTGAAGACGCGCTGGCAGCCCTTGACGTTTCTCCACCGCTGCCTGTAGTTGTTCCTGTTGCAAAAACAAAACTAGAATGGTCGCTCCGGACGTCGTAGCAGACAAGCAAAAATGCCAATAAGGAGAAGGCCTTGGAAAGACATAAGAAATGCAACATCTTTTTACCGCCCACAGCAATGCGGGAACAAGATGCACTGTACCTTGTAGTCATGGGAAAAAACTTCTTGCTCTGAACAACTCAGAACATATATGTGGTGCGATAAATTCAAAAAAAATAAAACATACATTTCCAATTTTAGCTCGTCAAAGCGGGTGCGAACTGTTCTATTCGACGTATGTAAGGGGGGTACGGTCGTCGTGTCATCTCCAAAGCACAAACTAACTGCTTGAATTTCCTACGTCGAGACTGGGGCTGGGTAGAGAAATAAAAATGGGTTCCTGTAATCATGCCTGTTCGAGGGAAGTGAAGCAGCGAAGCTGAAATTTGCCGAATTCAAAAAATTCTCGAGCTGTGAACTCCTGAAACTACTACTTCAGTGGGCATTCACGCAAGTAGGAAAGGCTTGGACGCACGAAACTTCACGAAATCAGCAGTACGGCGGGCGGGACGCGGGAACTTCTTTCGTCTCCCGCATGCTGGAAAACAACAACGATACTACCACTGTCACAACCACAACCGGACGCAAACGTCGACAAAGACAGTAATAAACGTGGTGCCACCGCTTCATCACAACTAAACGAAAATAGCACGAAAAGTTTACGATCGCGACAAAAAGCAAGACCCCAACAGGCACTGCAACAGCTATGTGCTAGTGATTCACTTTTAACCTCAGAGGCAATACTTTCCCCGTGCCGGCACCTCCACAGACCTAAAAATCAAGAATCAGGGAAAAACTGCTCTGATTTTCGCTTGGAAATTCCCACTGAAAATGATATCGTTACCCATGCGCGTTCGGCTGAAACCGTCACCGTGACGGAAAGAAAAAGATAATTTTTTGGTAGCAAAAGCACATCCATCGCGGTGCGTAATAGAGAAACAAACTATTGTAATATACTGCGGTAAGCGATCTTTCGTACTTTTCCTTTGCGGATTTTTGTTTCCACAAGCTGAAAAAAAATCTGTGAAGGGAAGGGAAAGCAAACAATCGACCGCAGAAAAACAACTTCCACTTTTGACACTGAGAACATGCTATGAAAATCAACTTGACTGGGTACGTAGAGAAAGAAAAAGATCCTAAAAACTTAAAATCTACGCAAACACATGCCTGGTGAGACTGAAGAAATCCTAAGCAAGGCTGAAGGAGGACATGGCATTTCAACACTCCTAGAATCTTCACCTTCACGCGTTGTTTCCTCCCAACATACTTTGCCGCACCGTTGCACCGTTGCCGCTGCCTCCCCGGAGAAGGGGCTGTTGAGTCGATATTTCTTTGCTTATTTTCCAAATTCTATTCGATTTAACACTAAAAGCCTACAACTACACATTCTCCTCCACAGAAGTGCCTCGACACTGACTTCTCTCACCTGCAGGTTGCTCAACACAGGAAAAGAAAAACACGAGAAAAGAACGTCAAGTAAAAAATACCGTGGCCGCGGAAGAAGCGTATTGCCCCGACATCATATCATCCTGGGATACACCCGCCGCCCCGCCACTCCCGGTCGCGGTGCTTTCCATACCCACACTCTGGGTCATTGCCCCGCCGGGAATGAAAATACCGGTCATACGCGGCGCTTCCGAGGACGGCATCGACTGGCTCCCGGCCGACCGGGACTCCTTTCCAGCACGAGGTGGACCCACACTGGTACGACTCCCTTGAAGCTGGTGCACCCCCGGAACAGGCCCCTTCTGTTGCTGCAGCATCTGCAAGTCGCGCGCCACCCGTTCCTCGGCCGTCAAATGTTGGCCGCCACCACTTTGCAGCTGCAGCCCGGCGGGACTACTGCTTGGAGAAAAAATCGGGATGCCCACACCTGCCTGTCCCTGTTCTCTGTTCTTGTGTAAGCTCACAGGCATTTTCCCGCAGGCGCCCCACCAGGTACGGTTGTCGAAGTTGCCACTGCCGTTGAAGAGCAGTAAAATGAACGGCAGCACGTCCAGCGGCGCAATAAGGAACCCGCCGACGCAGACCCACATGAAGAAGTTGTAAAAGTAGAGCGTGATCCACGAGAAGGCCGCGTGGTGGAGGAAAATCACGATGAAATGGTGCCAGGGGAAGTACAACCGTGCCGTCGCCACCTGCCACCACAGCAGGCAGACGCCCAGACTCAGCATGGAGAGCAGCACGAACAACCAAACCCCACCGTTCTTCCGGCCCACATCCTTCGCAAACTCCTCTGCGGGCCCCGCGATCCACTCTATGTGGTCGAAAAATCCATTGGGAAGGGACGTCGAAATGGCCGCGAAAAGGGAAAGGAGGGCCGCCAGCCCCCAGCAGACGGAGGCAATCATGGCGGTCTGTTGGATGTACATCGTGTAGTTCTTCGAACCCGCAAGCTGTTCCGCCGGGCTGTTTTTAGGTCCCGTGACTACATTGGCATCGCGGCGCCGGGTCCGCTCGTTCTCGACCTTTCGGCCGTACATGCCCCGAAATCGGTCCTCGCCTTTGATCGGCATCTTCTTCGATCGGTCACTTTAGTACGATAGTACTTGTTTCTTTGACTCAACTAGAACTAATTCTAACTCACGCACTTTTTATGGCGCAGAGGCAACATTCGATATCGATGTGACGAGGTGTGTATAATCATCTAAGTAGCGAAGGACAAGGTCGATGTCGCCGTCGTAGATACGTTGTATAACTCTAACTTCTACTGTGCTCTAAGAAAATAAGCAGCCGTACCAAATGGGCGGCCCCTGGGAAATATCAAGGATTTTCGGATATGTTATAACGGGGAGCTGCTACAATGTAGTTCTGCCTAAATGGCTACTTGAAGGTGTTGACTACATCGAGAGACGACTAAGAACGCACGGACGAGAACAGCCCCCAAGAAGGTTGCTTTTGACGAAAAACGAGACACAGGAACGAAAGAGATATCAGCAAAAACGATGTGCCAGGACTCATGTACGAAAGATGGAACGATGAAACCGATAGATACGAACTAAATTAAACGAAAATGGTTTTTGTCTTGTACGATTTTTCTTTCACGGAGACTGACACGAAAATGTTTGAGCGAGTACTGTGGTAAGTTGGAGCCACAGAACAAAATTGACACAAAAACGCTATGAACTTGATCTGAAGAACACCATCAGTACCCCTTCGGCGCGACGGACAAGAGAACGGCAAAAAGGAACCGTAGCCAAAAAAGGCAGGAAAAATTCAAAACGTTGATTATTCCCATCCATCCTTCCATCTGCACACATCATACAGTAAAAACGCAAAAATTCTGTGTCAATCCGATTTCCTCGAGCTGCGAGCCTGCAACAATCTCATCACTTTCTTGCACTCATGACGTTCCAACAAAAATCCGCGCGTTGCATTCTCCACCACCAGCACGTGCTTCTTCGAGGAGTCCATCTTTTGCTAAATTCAGGAGCGACGTCGTAAAAATCAGGTATTACTAAAAACTTGTTCGAAAATATACTGAAAGAGACCACAGAGCAGCTGTCAACATCGGAACGCTTCTCCTTCACCCCAGCCTCGCCCGCTTGGCCGACTCTGCCGCGAACCAGATGTGGCCCTGGGTTTGCGACACGTCGTAGCGTTTCACCGGATCCTGCTGCATAAGATTGCGGATTATCAACTGTAAAAATGTCTGGGTCTGGAAGAGTCATGCTGTTTCTGCATGACACAGAAGGTCTGTCATGGAGGCTCTAGCATCACAGGTTTCGAGAAGCTTCCGCAATGCCGAACCCGCATGACAAATCCCCCATTTTGGTGACAGAAAGTGAGCAGCTTTTGCTACCTATGCATGAGAGATTTTTGTGTGTTCTGAAATGCGCATCACAAGTTGCATTCTCCCAGACCCAGAAATTTTTACACTACATACGGATCAAGTCCTTGGCCTCCTCGGGCACGTGAATCCACTCCTCTTCGTCGAAGGAGTAGTCGCTCGACAAAATTTGGGTGTACAGCCCCTCGTCGTCAAACGGCGGGGTGGCGGAAAGGAGGATGTACAAAATCACCCCCGCAGACCACATGTCCGCCTTGGTGTCGTAACCTGAAGGTGGAATAGCAGGTGTAGTTATTTCTCTGTGTGCAAGAAGTTCTTCTATGTTACAACAAATAACAGTAGATTTGTAATAAATGCATGCGAACAAAGTGCGCTTTCGGGTCGTGTCGATCCGCGTTCTTGTGAACTTGCCGCTAACAAAGCAATGTTAAGCCACAGCAAATAAAACCCAAACCCAAAGTGCTGATTTTGTCATAGGAGCAACTCTAGACAAGCAAATAATTACCTCTCAGCTCCCCCCGTTGCGTCTTGATGATTTCCGGGGCGAAGTAGTGCGGTGTGCCGCAGAAGGTCTTCGCCGTGGTCAGCTTCCGCTTGAGATTGTCCTTTTCGCTGGGTTTTTTCCCCTTTTGGTCCCCCTCCTCGATCCGGCTCGGCTCCAATTCCCGCGCGAGCCCAAAATCGGCGACCTTGGCGGTGGCGTCCTCGTTCTTGTTGGTGAGCAGGATGTTCTCCGGCTTCAGGTCCCGGTGGATGATGTCCCGGTCGTGCAAGTACTGCAGCGCCTCCAGGATTTCGTTAAACACGCGCTTGGTGGTGGCCTCCGAGAACACCCCGTAATCCAGAACCCGCTGCAGCAGATCGCCGCCCTCGCAGTACTCCGTCACTAAATATAGTTTTTCCTGCTCGGGCACCATCTCGAAAAACTGCACAATGTTCGGGTGGTGCAGCTCGCGCAGGAGCTTCTCCTCGCACTCCAAATCCAAAGTGGTGTTGCGGTTCAAAATGAACTTCTCGAACTTGGACTTGTCGATCTCCTTGATCGCGTACTTCTGGCTTGTGGCCTCCTTGCCGTTTCGAAAACCCAGCCAGACCACCGCGAAGTTACCCTTCCCGATCTCTTTCTTGAAGGTGTATGGGAGTGTCAGGATCAAAATCAACAAAATCGAAATAATCTGTAATGCATAAAATGCTACGCAAGACGCGACTCTATTGCAGAGGATGCAAGGAAGGCGGATTGTAGTCCTGGTAAGGGTTCAGTGTTGGGCTGCTTACTAGCATGAGAGAAGGCAGCTCTTTTGCCCTAAGCCGCATGACAGATTCGTTTCCGGGACGGATGGAATTTGTCATGCGCCGACTACAAACTGTGGATCTAACTGGCATCGATTTGTGCATCACAAGTTTTTCGATTTTGTCAATTTCGTTTCTGACACTTCCATAAGGTGTACTTCTCTTGTATCTCCTTTTCCTTCACGACCTCGTAGAAAAAGAATTGCAACCCGCTCCCGGGAACGAACTCGTAGTCCGTGCCGCTGTTTTTTTTTTCATCGATCTGTTTTTTTGCAATGACAAGCAAAGGCTGGAACTGGCTCCAACTTCATTTCTCAGATTGCTCTCAGCATTGAACTATACAAAAACACAGATTTTTAGATACACGGATGACAGATAGTAAAGAATTAATTACCCTTCTGGCAGCGTGGTTTCAAGCCCGAAGCTGACGGAGTCCCCCGAGCTGAGCGGTCTGGGGGCGCCTTTTGCGATCTGTTTATCGTTCATGAGGACGCCATTTGTCGACGTGTCAGTGAGGTACCAATGGGAGCCGTGCACGTCCAGTGTGCGCGTGATTTCCAGATGTGAGCCGGAAACCATGGGAACTGAGCGTGGAGGTATGCACTGCAAATTTGTCTGGGTCTCGAAATAATACTGACCTATACATAATGTCAAATCTGTGTTGCATGACCAGCAAAAGTCGTAGCCTCTTTGGTCATTGTAGACCAAGATATGAAATCCTTCAGGATCATACGTCAAACAAATTCCTCCGACCTAAGTCGAATGCTCATTCATGCAAATCACGATGTCAATCACGATGCTCATGAAGAGAAATCAAGATGGAGTGCATTCAAGTCCCGATTGGTATATCAAATCATAATGTGAGGATCGCATGCTATGCGCGATCTGATTTAGAGTAAATTTTTGGACAGTTTGGACCTTCATGTTGGACCCATGGCGTACCCCCTTACAGGCTGTGACGATAGTACCACTATCGATTGGCTGCGACTAAGAAACGCCGAATCTCGCCTAGATTCTACTTCAAACTTAAGATGGCCAGTGTTCACACCGCCCGCGTTTCTTCGTCGTTGATTGTCGTAACCGTTGAGGGGTTGACAGTCATATAAAGACGCAGTTTCTCTTCATGCGGACTGCTCATGAGAAGCCGTTCTGTAAACTTGATGTCATGATTGGCTGCATTCGGCAGTGCTTTCATATTCCACAATGCAGCATCGCAGCTTTCCAGACCCAGACATATTTGCACTTGATATGAGGTCGCCAGTCGCAATACAACCCGTTCGGCTCACAGAGCTCCTCTTTAAACCTGACAGAATTTATTAGAGAGCACAAGTATCTATTACACTACGAAAAAAAAAGAATTGCGCGCGCGCTTCTTAAGGTGAGCGGGAAAAATCCTCCCGCATACTGCTAAGCAATCCAAGAAGGTAAGAATATCTGCAGACATGTGGAACACCTCTGCACACCAGATGACGTCTCACCACCCGTTTTAGCAGTGATACGAAAAAAAAACTACAGAAAGCACCGGAATTATGCTGCAGAACAAGATTTCAAAATATCTGTGTACCTTTTGTTTCTCCCCAGCACGATTTTGTCTTTGATTTCGGCATCTGCCACGTTTGGCACCTTGCCTTTGGACTCCCCCAGCTGCTGCTTGTAGATGGTTTTGTCGAGTGGGTTTTCCAAAATGTACCACCGGTTCGGGTGCTTGTCGCAGGACCCCTTGGTTTTCCCGTCCGGCCGGGAGGGCGGGAAGTTCTGGCCCAGCTCCAAGTAGGCCACTGCGAACTCCGGATGTTTGTAGTCCCCCCACACCGCGTTCACCCGCTGCGTGGGCGCGGTGGGCCCCGAGTCCTGCACCGCACTGGAGCTCCTGCCGCCCTGCGGGTGCGGCGTCGACGTCTTCTGCACGGGCGCAAGAACTACGTGGCTGTTGTAATTGGTGCTGCTGCTACTCGACGAACTGCTCCCCCCGCCGGCTTCAGCTGAAGGCGTGAATTTTACCGATTTTTTTTCCTTGCTCGGCTTCTCTTTCCCGGTATCGCCCACGCGCTCCACGACGGGCGGCTGCACGAAGGTCCCCGCGGAAAGAGCGGTGGACACGCTTCCCTGTGGGGCGATCGAGCCTGTAGTTCGTTGTGGAACGAGATTTTTTTTTGTAGTATATCTTCTCCTGTCAGACCACCTCAGATCGGTTGTTCTTGAAGAATTTCTGTAATTTTGTTTGTAACTTCTACATCAGATCAAACACGCGGGGGCGCGTCGAACTCTGCCAAATTGCATACTACCTTGACTTTGCACGTCCGACATGCGGTCGGAATCCTTGGGGCTGGGAGCCAGGCTGGCGTTCGTGCTGTAGGTTGTCATACCCATTTTATCGTCGCCCGGGGAGGCCTTCAGCGCCGGCCGACTGTTATCCTCGTCGACTTCCATGATTTTACTTTCCTAGGAGCTTTTGCTTCCTGCGTGTAAAATTCTGTTTCTCCGCGGGAAACACTTGCGGCAAACAATACTCCTCGCGGCTAACAACTACTTATAGCTGTCTACTTCATTAATATCGCCTTTCTACTATATTTCATGCAGATATGTGGCTTTTGTTACTATGAAATCACTAGACTGAGTCTAACTCAAAACTGAAACTTGGTCTATGCATGCTACTCGCGCATTCTTTTCCTCTTTGTTCGCTGTCTGTCGTGTTCGCTTTTGCTTCCGATCACTATCTACCGCACCACAAAAGATCATGCGAACGACGACCATCACTTATCTAAGTAAAGCTAGCCCAGACCACAGGGCGGTTCCATCCCTGTGCCTAGTACTGCACTCCACAAACTTGCTTTGCAGTTTTCTCAATAGTAGTTTTGTGAAATAAATTCAGCTCCTGATCTTGAAGCCGACCGTCCCGCCAGCACGAGTAGAACTCACGTAACGACTTGGAGCACCATGCAGTACAGATCCTCGCACAACCTTTCCTTTGCAAAATAAATCACATTGTTTTTACTGCTTCTTACTTTTCACCTGAGTAAACGCTTTCTTTCAAAATCGAGACTCGTGCTGGTTCCGATGAAGAAAACACGAAGACACCATTCGATACAACTGGTACAACTGACTCCTGCGCAACATCAATTTTCGCCATAGCTGCTAATCGAAGTACTTATTCCATTCACAATTTCTGGGCACTACTGCAAAGTGCGAGTGCGCGAAATTTGACGACACGACGAAAAAAGTACTTTGTCCAAGACAGAAGATGACACATACGCCACATACGACCGCTTTAGCTCTTCCAGAGACACAGAGCACTGTACATGACTTGACAAGTCCAACCTGAACCGAATGGAAAGAACGACGAAAAGGCACAGTGTCGTACTTTTTGCCGCCGCTGTCAGAACTGTGATCGAATTGTCAGCTCGAGTACTATCCTTCACCATGATACAAAGATTGCCACGATGAATCCTTTCTATTTCTATAATGCACCTATCATGATAATTCCCATCGATAGCGAACAACGCTTCACAGTGCAAGGATCTTCACTTTGCGAGTATAAATATCTCCACACAGAAATGCGGAAAGCAAAGGGTCGTGCGCATTTGCGCCACTTGTGAAAAATGTAATTCAAATCAATTTCGGTTCCTCGGGGTGTTACTTTCTATAAAATGTCCTATGCACGAACAAAAATTTCCGTGTCATTCATCGTGAAAGTACTCGTCTAGCTTACTACTGAGGTAGTTACCAGCGTGGTTACCAGTGTGGTGATCAGGCATCGCGTTGCACTTTGGCACCTTGGGATACAAGGCGCAGCAGCAGCCGCAGTGAGTCCTGATCTTCTTGGAACTTTAATTTTCTCTGTGGGTTCTTTCTTTTTGTATGTTGCTGGCGAAACATCAGCATCAAGAAAAAATATTGTATGTGCTGCGCAAAATGATAAAAAAACTAGATTAGATACTTTATCGTGTATGTGCGTGTGAATACATGCTTTGAATTTTGTGCTCTGATGTGTAATCAAACATGGAAAAAACTTATGAAATACAATCTCGTGTGCTTAATGTATGTGATTTGAAACTTTAGAAAGTTTCACGCGTTACCATCAATCAAACCTTTTTGCCAAGTAGCATAGGCAGTATATGTAAGACGAGGACTTCGAGCCAGGGTCGGTACTACTCACTCCTACGAGGCGCGGCAGAGTAAGTAGGCCTGCTGCCCTGATGATAATTCAGGATTGACGCATTATCGGCGCAAAAAAATTTATGTCTGGTTTTTCCGCTTCGCCCGGGCGGCCGCGACTTGGAGGATGATTTCCTCTTCGTCTTCCTCATCCGTGTCGAGATACTCGTAATTGTTGTACTCGGGTGCCGCGAGGTATTCCAAATCCCCGTTCTTCAAATACGGGCTCCTGCAGTAATTGTCCAGTTCATCGTCCCCAGGTGTCGCGATCTTCTCGAAATGATCTTCGCTACTGGTTCTTCCTGTAGGAGCTCCTTGTTGCGCCGAGGGTCCTCGCCTGTGGCCGTCGTCTTGCTCCACCTTTACTCCAAGACTTGTTTCCCCTGTGATAATTTTTCCCACCAGCGTTGACAAGAGCCCGCCTGCCGGTGGTGTCGGGGATGAAACGGTGTCCTTTGCAGTTATTTCCGTCGAAAGTAACTTCTCGCTGTTCACCGCCTCCCCTTGGATCTCCAGAAATCTATCATGCGATGACTGACTGGACGAAGATTCTCCCGCTTGCTGTCCGAAAAAAGAGGCGAAAAAAGGCAAAGAGGTCGGCGAAGACCGCGCCGAGGAGAAGCCGGTGCCAGGGGCATGGAAATTCTCAACTACTCCGGAAGCAGATGTTGAGGCGCTTCTGATGTGTAAACCACTTTGATTTTCCTCCACGCCCAACACTGCTGTGTCGCTGTTCGTGGCGCCGGACGAGGTCGCGCCAAACGTTCCGTAGCTCCAGCTGCCCAGCTTCACGGGCCGCTTCTCGTCCTTGCCCCGCTGCAAAAGCGCGGAAGAGGTTTCCAGCACCGCAATGGGCAGCGCGTCGCCCTTGCGTATCCCAAGGAAAAACGTTGCCACCCCACAGATCTTGTCACGCAGATTGGTTCGCATCTACATGAACATTTGCAATGCGCATCCCCATGCGAGTCATTTTTAGTCGCGTTTTGGCATTTCTAAAGCTGTAGAAAGGATATTCGCTGCACACGCCTATGTGATACGGCTGGCCTTGCTAACCAGCCATGCACTTCTACTGCAGATACAGACTTATTTCATGCGTGCTTCCCACACGACCTTGAGAATTTGTGTTGCAGAGATCGTCCTTTCAACCTGACTTTGCATGGAAACAACCACGCTTTTCCTCAGGATATCGTGGAAGAGACAGTCACCCCCAGTGTCCTCGTCGCTGCTGACCACGCGGTACTCCCGTGGAGTGTAGTGCCGCTGGTTGTAGTACCCCCGACTTGTTTATGACAGTGCACAACTCCCCCTCGTCCCCCATTTGTATACATAGCATGAACGGCAATACAAGCATCAGCAAGAATGCCGGTTTTGCATGAAAAATTTCCACTGGAGAGTAGTGCCATTCGGGCTACCAGAACTTGTCATGCAAACAACGCCAAGAGGCAAAGGGTGGATTGGGTATATTGCATGACAAATGAGGGGGAGGGAGGGTTGTGCACTGTCATATTGTACCCGTGGAGCTGCCCCCCGCGCGCGGCCCGGCGGCGCAGAACTTGCGGTAGGCGTGCACGAGCATGCCAGCCACGAGGAGGAAGACGACCAGGAAGCAGGCGAGCAGCTGTAGAAATTCGCCCCACTGCACCACCTGCGGGTCCAGCGTCGGAAACCCCGGGGACGCCAGCGCGTACGGACCGGCGGCCGTGGTTGCCTGGTAGGGCCTATCAAAAGTAAAAATGTCTGGGTCTGGAAACTTGTGATGCTGGGTGGCGTCTCATGATGAGGCTACAAATGCTGGCTCAGCATGACAAGTTTCTGACCTCCTAGGTGTTGCCTATTCTGCATGACAAACTGCGCTTCTGCATCACAGAAAAACGGCGCTCTTGGGCAACTTGCATAACAGATTTAAGAGTCATGCCAGACAAGCATGACAAACATGAATTCTTCCAGACCCAGACATTTTTACACTTGATAGGGCCGCATCTGCACGGACCCCAGCCGGATCGCCGCCCGGGACTATCGAAAGGAAAAATCCCCCCTCCCCACATCAAAACGAAACTTCTGATGCTGGATTTGAGTACACAAATCAGGTTTGTATTGCAGGAAAGCACTGCAGTCAGATCCCCAGGCTAGGTAGGGGCGCACGCGTCTAGTTGTTCAGCATGGCAAGCGGCTCCCCTTTAGGCCCAACAGCATGGCAAATCGCTTCCATAGTGGGGCGGAAGCTTCTGCCCTTGTCTTCTTGCAATACAAATGTGATTTGCGATCTCAAATCAGCAACACAAATTTGCGGAAACATACCTTTTCGATATGGGGAGGGGGGATTTTTGCTTTTGATAGGGACTGCCGCTTCGCGATGCGGCTCTTCGTTGTTCCTGCCTTGATCGATTTTACCGATCCCGCGGAGAATGATTTATTTTTCCCGCTCCGGCTTCCCGGCTGCAACAGGACAGGAAGTCCGGGGGGGAGGGACGAAGACGACGATGACGACAAATTGGGAACAACCGCGGCCGCTGCGGGTTCCGCTTTTTCCACGCGCTGCCAGAAAGAGAGAAAGGAACTTGAAGGATTAGCGCCTCCCGGACCTCTGGGTTGTTCTTGTAAAGTACTGCTGCCTTCCTCGAGACTACCATGGTCTCCCACGTCTGCTCCCATTTCATCGTGTGGGTCGGCGGAGGGTGCAGGTGGACTCGCGGAGGTCGGCGGTTCCGTGGTGGTCACCGGTTCCGTGGTGGTCACCGGTTCTGCGGTAGCCGTCTGAAACTGGGCGTTGATCGCTTCCTTGGATTCTTCAAATTCCTTCATCGTCAACCCCTCGACTTCGTTATTAAAGAACGACTCCAACGTTCCTCTCGGCCATTCATTTTCATCTTCCAAGATAGCGCGCTCACTGTAACTCAGCACCCACCCCTTGTCGGTCGCGAGGAAGTTCGTTTGCTCCTTCACGAGCGCCTCGTCTTTGAAATCAATCCTCGTGTGTGTGCTCTTATGCAGTGCAAAAGTCTACCGAACTAGTACTGAAAATTTTAGAATACAATTTGAATTTTATTATCCAAAAAGCAAAATAAACGGAGTTCTGCTGATTCCGGTACCGAAAAAAGACGATCTGTCATGTTCATGCTGCAAGCGGAGTAGGAGCACGCAGCAAAACATCTTTATAATCATTTATTACCAGTACAAGGAACGATATTACTTTTGCATTGCATAGGTCTCCTCGATCTTCCAGTGGGCTTTGGAGTTCCCCTCAAAGTCCGCTTCCAGGTACCACTTTCCATTTTGCATGTCGTACGCCAGGAAGCTGGCCGACGAAACCGTGGACTCCCCATTCTCGTCGAGTTGCACGCACCCCCCGTTCGCAGCGAAGCTGGACTGTAAGACAAAGCGGTTTTCCTCAGAAGCGTGTTCATCTGCTGTCCTCCCCGCCATGTGCCGGACCCGCCACACCGTTTCTTCCATCCCAGTCAACTGGGGCACTGCGTCGGCACCCTGTTCGACAACGGGGCCGATCTCGTCGAAGACACACGCCCCGTCTTCCGTCCGCATATCAAATGCAAATATCGATCTGGGTCTGGAAGGTCGTCATGCTATTGACAGAGGAAGCCCACACTGACGCGAGTAGCAGCCACTGATGAGAAACTGTTGAGCGGTTTTGTCCGACATCACCGCTCAACAGTTTGTCATGCAAACCTGCCTTTTTGCATAACATCAGCAGAAGCTGCTTTTTTGCATATACAGAGAACGAGAAACGTTCCGCAGTGTGAAGAGCATCCACTACAGAAGTGCGGAGAGAGTATACAAGTTGAGCCTTGTAAATTTTTGCAATCGTCTTCCAGACCCAGGCACATTTGCAGGGTGGATACCGCAACGACAAATACGAAACTTTATCGTCTCCGGTGTCCACGCGAAATCGAAACCCCTGGTTCTCAATGTCCGGCTCGATGATCACATTTTCCAGCTGAGCTTGTGCGTCAGTCGGAAGAAAACTTAGCGAGAGCGTGTACTTGGCAAACTGGTGTCGAAAGCTCTCGGGCCCCAGATAGCCCCCGGCGGCCGGAGAAAACTGGAAGTGCGCGTAGTCGTGGTAGTAGTGGTACGGGACAACATGCCAATGGGCGGTCGAAGGCAGGGGCGCGAGGGGGTTGCTTTGCTTCTCAACGAGCTTCAGGCCGTCACTCTCGTTGATGTCGAGGAAGCGGCTCGGAAACTTTACGGACTCGAAAGTCAACGCACCATGTTCCCCGTCGTGGTGGATGCGCCACTGGTAGTGCGGAAGCAAGACATCTGTCACATCGGCGTTTGACTTGGTCGTCGCGAACTGGTCATTGCTGGCAAACAGCGCATCTGACCAGACGTCCTCCCCGCCACTCGTGCGCCGCACCTTGTAGACCAGTTCAACCGGTAACTTGCCCGCGCTTGTACCGGCCTGCGGCTCTCGCAGCATGGGCTGCACGTACCACTGCGCGGAATCGTTTTCGTGGGCACCTACTTGCAACCCCGGTTCGCCCTGTTTCTGCAGGAAGGCCCCATCCAAGAAGTTGCGCCGCAGACAGGCCAGCCGGGTCCGGTCGCTGCAGAGCAGGACTGGGCGCTCCGGGATAACGTGCAGTGGGAGTAGCGTGGCCCGGAATTCGGCCCGGGCGCTGGCCGGGGCGCTTGCCACGTCCCGGGGGGTGGTAGTCGAAATTTCCACTCCGCAGAGCATGAGGATGGCGCCGTCCTTTTTGCCCCCGGCGCGCTCGAAATTCGGCTTGAAAATCTTGATCGCGTGCACGTTTTGTCCGACGCGAAAAGTCTTGCCCGCGTCCGTCACATCCTCCCAATCGGAGTCATCGCCAATCGTTGTCCACCTTCGACCATCTCCCGCCTCGTTATTCGTCACCTGGAGCTGTACCCCCCCGCGGGAAAGCCGCTCTGTTGCCTTTGAAAATGCCTCTGGTAAATTTTCTGCATTTTGAACTTTTTCCCGGTTGTAAATGCGGATGTCCGGGACAAAATGCGAGCTCTTCAACTCGACCTTCCACCAACTGTGTTCCTTGTCCTGATGAAAATCCGGCACAGCAATGGCGCACGGGTACCGATCGTCCCGGCTGTCTAGCGTGTCAGGATCCCGCACGGTAGTTCCGCGAAAGAGCAACGGGTTTTTCTCATCTGCCTTCTTGGGAACATCAAAGAGAGGTAGGTCGGCGTACTCCGTCTTGTTGTAGATACCTTGATAGCGCATGTTGTCGTTTCGTTGCCAGCCGTCCAGTGAGTTACTCTGTGCCACTTCTGTGATCTCGTCGAAGTCCAGCCGCCGCCGAAACGTTGCGTCATATTGCGGCGATTTTGGGTCGTAGCAGTGCTCGGGCAGCGTGTTGGAGTCGTAGCGCGTGCCAGGCAAGAGCACTTTGGTATCTCGCCCGGCATTGTCCCCACCTTTCGGCGTCTCGTATTCCTCCTTCACAGTCAGGTCGCCTTTCACATTCACCACGGTACAGTAATCCTTCTTGGCGGGGTCCACCTTGCCATACAGGTCGCAGACCGCGAGCATGCCCCTGTTCAGCGCGGACCGGCACACGCGGTGTTCGAACTGCGGACCGCACCGGTTGTGCGCGTCACTTCGAAGGGGGCAGGCCGCCAGCTTGTCCGAGTCGGACCCGGTTCTGGCCGAGGTGCCGGCGGTGAACTTCACGGTGGTCGCGGAGAGACGCTGCGGCTCCCAGGTGGCGTCCGGCGAAGCGGCGCTCTCGGGATTGCGCCGCCACTGACGCGGCGCGCACTCCACATTTGGTATCTTCGAGTTCGAACCCTCTCCCCCCGGCACGTGGCGGAGCAGGCACAGGTCGGGCCGCTGCCGGCTCAGTGCCTGCAGCTCGTAGCCGGCGCCGCCGTGAGAGGCGCCGACCCGGCGGACCAGCCAGGACGCGTGGTGCAAAGTGGTGAACGACCCGCCTGCCAGATCCACCTCCTGCCATTGCAACTCGTCCGATCCTCCGGTGAAGCCCAGCCGTCTCACCTTCGGATTCGTCCCCGGTTGTTCCGTAGCGCCTGGGAAGTCGATCAAGGCAAAGGCGGCGGGCACACTGGGACTCGACGGGAGCAGCTCGGGGAGGAAGTGCTTGTGCTTGGCGGCGTAGTCCGCGAGGGGGCGCAGGGCGGGCAGTGTGGGACGCGTGTCGACGAGCCGTTCGTGGGTGGCGGCGGTGGCGGGGTGGGCCGGGTCCGCCCAGCTCCACGCGCTGCGCACGTACACGGCGGGGGTGGTGGCGCCCCGCGCGCCGACGTGGAGCGGCTCGCCGAACCGGGTGAGCTGGCCGTCGGTGAGCCGCTGCAGCCCCAAGAGCATGCCCCCGCCCCCCTCCGCGCCGCACCCGCTAGTATCCGCGCGCAGGAGGCGGAACAGCGTGCCCGGCTGGTGTTGCTCGGTCGTGAGCCAGGGCAGTCCATACTTCGTGACTTGCGCGCCGACCTGGTTCCCAGGGTCGCCCACGCCATCGACCAAAAGCTGTCCCAGCCCCTGCTTGGCGCCCCCATGCTCCCCGCCCTTCAAATCGTTCGCCAAGCCGTAGCCGTTCTGCACGGCCACCAGTTGCGCACCCGTGCTGTCCGCGCCGAAGGGCTGGAGCCGCCAGCGGCTGAGACTGACCTCCTGCGCGTCCACCAAATCGTGCCGGCGGTCGAACCGCACCTCGGCCATCGCCTCGGCGCTCTTGCGGGTCAGAAACCGCCCGCCGGCCGTGTCGCCCGCGGACACCAGCGCAACCCAGTCGCGCACCCCGGCGTGCCCGAGGAAGGACACGCCCGTCACCTCCTCCGCCGCCAGCCGGCGCAGCGTGCCCGCGTGCTGCTTCCCCCGCCCGAACACCAGTTCGGCCGCAAACAGCTCCCGCAGGAAAAACTTGTCCGCGTCTTCCAACAGCCGATGCACCGTCATCACCAGTTCCGGGTCCCGACCGTCCGCCAGAGCATTTCGGATCTGTTCCGGCACCGTACACACGTACGCGTCCAAATCCAGCTGACCCGTGAGCCGGTCTTCGGACGCGGCCACGTAAGTCGCGACGGCCTTGGCGAACTTTTCTCCGAGCAGCTCACTCAGCATCCGGTGCGTGTGTGTGTGCAGGGCCCCGCCGACCAGATCCTTCATCGGCTGCAAGACGGTCGCGCGCACATACTTCTCGAACACCAAGTTGTCGAACAGCAAGCTCTATGCAATGCAAAAATGTCGTGGGTCTGGGATGAACTGGTGATGCGAGGAAGCGAATAGTGAGCGCACTGCATTCATGCGCTGCAAAGCATGACAAGTAGTTTTTCCGTGGTTCTGAGTTGCTTACCACGCATGAGAAACTGCGTTTTTGCATGACAGGCAAGAGGGGCCCTTTGCGGCCACGCAATACAGAATTCAGAGTCATGCCAGAGCAGCATGACAAACACAAACCGCGCAATCTCCCCGAGCCAGACATATTTGCAATTGATAAGTTCGGCTTCAGGGGCATCTTCGCCGCCACCTGGTCAGGCACATACTGCACAATGTCCGCGACTGAGTGCGTGATATCGGCTGGAGCAACCGTGGCAGGGGAGGGGGCAGGTGCAGCAGGCGAGGGGGCAGGTGCAGCAGGGGCAGGTGCTGGCACAATGAGCGGCAGCCGCACGCGGCCGCTGCTGTTTTTGTCTTCGCACCTCTGCATCGCGACACGGCAGGAACGACAATCGTGCTTGTTCTTTAGGAATGGTCCCATCCCAAATACTGGCTGACCCGTGCGAAAGTCTTCTCCAACCTTTTGTCTTATTTCTTTCGGCCCGTAATAGGTCCACATTCCCATGTCAGCGTCGTAGCAATCGTCCCTGTGCGCGGTGGCCGAATCACCTGCTGGTGGCGTTAGCGGACAGCCAAACTCCTGGTAGCACTGCTCTTTCTGCGCGGTCAACGCCGTTTCGTACTGCTCGAGAGACATGACCGCGGGAGCAGGAATTTTTGCCTTGGCTGCGGCCGCGTAGAGGCTTTCTTGCGTCGTGCGTTTGGCTGAGTCCAGCAGGCTGCCGCGCGGGTACCAACCATTGTGGCTGAGCGTGGGGGCGGAGGACTCCTGTCCCTTTCCCGTGCTGGTCGCCGGCTCCAGCTGCAGCAGGTCGGAGAGGCTGCGGTAGGTGCCGCCACTCCAGGACAAGGTGGCGCGGCCCTGCTGCCACGGGTTCTCGCTGTTCGGATCGTCCACCAAGTCCGCCTGCAGCCGGTGCTCGTGCGTTGCTTCCGTCAGCTGTGCGGCTTTCTGCAACACCTTACCCCCCACGCTCTCCCGCTGGACGTGGTGAGAGGTTGATGCACCCTCAGCACCATTACCATTCCCGCCATTTATCTCCTGTCGAAAGCGGAAGCTTCCCATTCTTCTCCGTTGTGCTCGTTCAAGAATCCGGCTGTCGCTCACCCTCTGCTGCTCCTCGTATTGTGAGGAAAAATCCCCCCTCCCCATATTATTGAGAAGGCATTCTTCTGAAAACTTGCGACGCAGATTTGCGGTCGCAAATCGTTTCTGTCTTGCAAGAAGGCATCAAGCGCTGAAGTCGTACTTATGCGCCGCATTATGGAGGCGATTCTTCATGCTTTTGGGCCTGCAGGCCAGGCGTTTCCCATGCTAAACAGCTAGACCGTTTTTACGTTCCCAAACAGACCGGGGGTCTGGCTGCACTTCCTTGCAGCAAGACTGTGCACAACTTACGCAAATCTAGGTCTAGCATCAGAAATTTTGTTTTTGATGTAGGGACCAGGGGGGATTTTTCACTGGGATAGCTCGGCTACATACTTGATCTGCTTCTTTATAAGTTCCTCGCTGCACGACTCTTCTTTGAAATCGTCTTCCCTTTTCTTCTCGTACAAGCACTGTTTCAACTTCTTCTCGAATTCCTCTTGCAGATGAAAGCAGCGCTCCGAATAGGAATGCCAAGTGGATGAACTCCAAAGTCGGTGCTCCACCTTTTTTTCCCCCGTCTTCCACTGGATGCCCCCCTTCTCATTGTAAGTGTGGCAATCGTTCCACACTTCGTCAAACCCCTTTCCGAAATCCCCCTTGCTGAACAAAGTTCCGATACCACGGCCGACACTATGGATCGCGTGCCCGACCGTCGAAAAAACTGGTTTATGAAACTCTGGGCCGCCAAGAGCCCCACTAATTTTGCTCGCAGCATAAGTAACGCCAGCACCAAGAACACCGACACCAGCAGCAGTAGTTGCGACGGCTGCCGCAATAGCCCCGAGTGCCGCGAAAATAGGCATAGTTTCGACGACTCTTTGTAGTTGTAAACAGATTCAAAATAACAAGGGTGCAGTTGCTTTACTCACCAGCTTTGTTTTCCCACACTGACTTGTTCTCCGCGCCGGGTGGCAAACAGGATAATTGGGGTAATCGTAATCATCATGGAGCAATTCCTGGAGACTTTATATCAGCATAGTACAACTCTTCCTTACATACAATACATACTACTCGATAGCGGAGGAGTAAAGGTCGTTTTATCTGCTGCGACAGTTGTGGACGATTACACGTTGTGGGCGAAAAAAATGCGAAAAATTTTGACGAAACGAGATAGAACGAGTGAAAACATATGCAGCGAGTACGAAACCGAAGATGTGCATTTTCCATGATGCAGCAAACAAACAGAAGAACCTCTGAGGTCAGTGGGAGGTGGATGGGACGAAACTACAATAAAAGCGTGCACGACGGACCGATCATGAAGTTGCATCTGAATATGGTGTGCTGGCGAAGTCGCGTGTCTGAAGAAACTTCTTCCTACGAAGTGGCACACTTTTCCGTGCTACGACTTTATTACAGGGAACAATGTATCTGTGCAGCTTCGAAAGCAGCGACAACGGGACGAAACCCGGCGACCGACACAACTGTTGGTACCCTTATTCATCCTGTTACACGACACTAAAACGGGCTCGAATATGCTTAGCCACGCTAAGATGAACAGTATCTTCTCGAGGACCACCGACGACAAGCTCTTTGTCGACGACTTTGAATCAATCACAGAACAAGCAAAAAGTAGTACTACCTAGTAGTGGAACATCATCATCATCATATTTGTGCGTGTCCTGGATGTTTCTTCATCATCTCTTTTATCTTATGAGTGGACGGGCACCCAGTACTGCTTTATTCGGAATGACCCGAAAGTCACTCCGCTTGCCAGGTGTTATCCTGGCTTTTGTAGAAGGCGATCCCGCAGACATATTTAATCTCCCTTCCTGTATTCTCACAAAAATCTTCGCTGTCCACGTCGAACTGCACCCGGTCGTTCTCTTCGAGGTGCCAGACCTCCCTTCTTTGGCCGGGTAAACGCACCCAGCTCTTGCCGCTGATCGTTTGAATTAATTCCTCCCTCCCCCGTTCCGCTTCTTGCTGTTGCTCCACTATTCTTCTTCGCTGCTCTTCCCGCATTTTTTCGGTTTTTGCTGTTGCTGGCTTTTGTTTTTTCGCTCTGTCCAGTCTTCTACCTGTGTCGACCTGTCGCTTCTTTCTCATCAGCTCCTTGACTGTTGCTGCGTCCGGTGGCTGCTGCGCCATCGTTGCAGCATCCAGGCCGAAGTGCTGAAGGTCTTGCTCTACTAGCTTGCCCCACGGTGTTCTTGCTCTTATTTCCTTGGCTATCCACCTCCCCGACGGCTCTGTTGTGTCGCGGAAGGCATGGGCAACCCATGCGACCCGCTTCTCTTGCAGCATCGTCTCGATGTCGAGTATGCCTGCCTTTTTGCAGATCTCCAGCCTGCTAGCATACTCCGCCGCCTCGTCTGTCCCTGCCTCCTGTCGCTGCCACTCCCTCTGCTCCCCTGTTATCGCTTTCAGCGTTTGGTGCTGGAAGCTGCGGAGGATCTTCAGGTCGTGCTCGTGCGGCACCCAGCACTCACTGTTGTACAGCGCCACGGAGCTACACAGCGACGTGTATAGCTCCGATTTGAGTCCTCTTGGGACCCCCTTATCTGCCCAGATCCGCCGCAGCTGCTTGGTGGTGGCTGTTGCTATCCCCGTGCGCCGCTCCACTTCCTTGGTGGTGCTGGCGTTGCTTGCTATTTCTGTCCCCAGGTACTTGAAGGAAGGCACAGTCTTTATTTCGTTCCCCTCTACTGTTTTCAGGTCCGCCGGCACCAAAACGGTGGCCCGCTGCGCCCTGGCTTTTTCTTCGATGTACCTCCCGACCCGTAGCTGTCTCTCTTCCTGTTCGGTCATTACTGGTCGGCAGAAACCCGTCGCCATGTGCCCCCGCAGTGCCCTTTCGTCCGGGAGGACGTCGTTGCACCGGGGACACACATGCGAGTTCTTCTCTTCCAGTACAGATCGAACCCGGCCCCGCCGGATGAGGCGTGTTGTCCGCCTACCGTCCAGCTCCGCCCAGCCCGTGCGCTTGTACCAGCACAAGCTGTGCCTGCCGTCATCCCATGCGATCAAATGCGTTATTTTCTCCATTGCCGGCGTGGTCGCCAGCTTGCGTCTTGCTGCCTCCGCGTGCTGCGGGACGAGGTCCACCCCATCCCACTCGATCGACCACCCCCACCGCTCTCCATCGGCTTCGTCGGTGGTGATCCGCTCCTTTTTTGCGTCTTCGTTGTTTTTCTCCCGCGGCGGCAGCCCTACCGTCATCGCCTCGGTCTTCTTTGCGTTTAGCTCTAGGCCCACAAATCTGCACGCAGCTTGTAGTTGGTGGAGGGTATGCTGCGCCTCCTCCCGTGTGTCCGATCTGATTACCAGGTCATCGACGAACCCCAACCACGATAAATACGCCGGGTCTACTTTGCTCTTTGTCCAGTATCCGTCCTCCACCATCGTCTCCTCCAGCGCGCAGAGCGCGAAATTCAACACAAGGATGAAAATCAACGGCGACAAACTGCTTCCCTGTCGGATTCCGGATTTTTGCTGTGTCGCGCTGCTTCTCTGCCCCGGCCCCAGCTTCAGGCAAAAAGTCGCCCGGTTGTACATCTTCCGGACCAATTCTGCCAAGTCGGGGGGGAATCCCTGCCACTGGATGACAAGGCTAAGCCGCTCCCAGTCCAAAGAATCGTATGCCTTCTGGAAGTCTGTGAAGTCATAAGCCCTTGTGTCCCCATCCCGGATTGCGGTCTCCATATCCCGCAGCAACTGGAAGACCGCATGTCTGCAGCTTAACCCCTGTATGGACCCCTTCTGCTTCTTGTTCACGTACCCATACGCGGATTTGCGGACCCGCTTCAGTATGATGAGCGAGACTAGTTTTTCCCCGTAGTGCAGCAGCGCTACTGGGCGGTAGTTCTGTGGTTGGGCCCTTGGCCCGCTTTTGTGCAACAGCGCAATCGTGGCATCGAGCCACGACTGGAACATCAACATCACAAAGTTAAAACAAACACGAACCACACGGTCGTGCGTGACGGGGAGCTCGACAATGAGCGCCGCAACAAAAACAGTTGTACTGGACGACTTTCGGTGTAGTTCCGTCTCAATTTGCAGCTGTGTGGAGCAAAATTTAGTCGTTTTGGCTGCGTGACACGTTGCAATACTTTCAAATATCTTTACGTAAAAATACAGAGGCGGCAGCTGAAGGTGCCTTGCAACGGGAACGTCCGTCAAGAACTTAGTAATGCTTTTTCTCCATGTAGATGTAGCTTACATCTACTAATGGAGATTTTGACTCCTCAGGTTTATTTTGTACGCTCTAAAAACTCCGCCAGATTCAAAAATGTAATCCCAACAGATACCTTTCCTGCGAAGATGCTTATCATTAGATTTTAGTTTTGAAAAAAAGGCTCAAATGAGCGGAATCACCTCCCCCGCTCGATGAAACAAGTACACAACGCGTGCACGACTTGGACGCATCGCTCAGGCATGATACCCTGTCCTGTATTCTTGAAATAAAAACTACATCACGACACGAAGCTATGCGGGAAGAAGTTATCACTTGAAGAAGTGATAGCTCCGTTAATACAGGTATAGATCCAGAAAAGAACGCCGGCTGCATAAATACTTCAGACGTATTCCATCTGTATGTACCCCACGTCGATTTTTCGCAAGATTTCCTCCACCGCGGACTCGATCTTCGTGAGCCGCAGATTCATCGCTTCCACGTAGTGTGGCACCGTGGGTGCGGTCGTGGCGGCGGCGGGTACTGCTACTCCAACTCCCGTCGGCGCTGCAGCTGCCGTGCTCTGCACGGAAACCCGTGCGTTGTTTGCCGCGTTGTTGGACAGATTTGACGGCCGGTTCTTCCCGGGCGAGTTGCTTTTGCCGCTTAACCGTCTCTCTTGGTAGGTGAGTTCCCCGAGTGCGTGCACCACGGTCTCGACGTCTTTTTTCATCTGCGGAACCTCCTTGACCAGCTTCAAAATCCGCTCGAGTTCGATAGGGCGGTTGCTGGTTACCGTCTTCAGAATCTGGTCGCAGAATTCCTCAATGGACACCTCGCCTCCGCCGTCTGTGTCCAACATTTCGAACAGTTCCAGCGGGTCGTCGGACCCCATGATTCCGCACAGTTCGTCCTTCAGCGCCGGATCGGAATTAAGGCCGTGCACGAGCTCGGCCTTCGAAATGTCCCCGCTGCCGTCCTCGTCCAGCGCCTCGAACATAATGCGCAGTTCCGGGAGCATGCGCTGCAGCCGCTGCGCTTCGTAGGCGGCCTGCACCTCCTTGTCGGATTTGGCCTGCTCGATCGCCCCCTCCACGATCACAGCCGTCACCAAGTTCATCAGGGCGACGGAAACAATCAGGATGAAGCCCATGAAAAAGATCGCCAACCCGGGCTCCCGTCGAATCATCGGCACGTAAATGCCCCCGATGGAATCCAGCGTCACAAATTGCACCTGGAGGTGGTGGAGAGAGTTTCTTTATTTCATCTTGAAGAACCGTTACGAGTACGTACCTCGTCTGGTGTTGTATGTGCGGGAACATTCTCAACAGACGCGGCACTTCTACCGGACGAGTGTGGTACACAAATTAAAGAGATTCATTTTTCTTCAGCAAGCTTCTTCACTATGTTTCTGTACTAGTGTCAGCATGGTATCGAAGAGTCCGTTGAAGTGGTTGTCTACGATGGCGGCTAGTTGTGCGTCGTCTGCGTATTGGCTTTTGTTTTTCGTGATCAGCTCGACCGCAAGAACCCCGCTGACGTAGAGAATCAGAAAAATCAGGACGAAGGTGTAACACATCGTGCCGGCAGACGAAAGCAGCCCCCGCACCAACATCCACAGCGTCTTGAAAGCGACCAGGAGACGCACCTAAAGCGAAGAGTTTTTATGCGGATGCAACTTCTACACCTCGTCCTACCAACAGTGAAGCATACCGGTTTCGTCATCTACCTCTTGCTGGCGCTCACACTTCATTTCTGCAGAACACTTCGAAAGCTGCCACGCTCTAGTTGCTTCCGTTTGTTCTCGTTTATTTTCACAATGGGTGCAGCTATTATAGTGAATCTGAATCCTTTCGTTGTTCAAGAACCAAAATAAACGATACCGCCCTGGCCAGCCGGAGCAGCCGCAAGACGCGGAGGACGAGAAGCGGCCCGAGCTCCTCTGGTGTTTCGCTGAAAATCGAGGGCAACACCCAGGTGGAAAGAACCCCGACGAAGACCAAAATCGCGTCGAACATGACCCAGCCCGACTTCAAACAGCCGAGCCCGAACCCGTAAAACCTCGCCAGCAGCTCCAGCATGTAGATCGACAGGAAGATGTGCTCGATGTCCGCGAAAAAGCTCGTGCTCTGACCCGTTATCTCGTAGTGGGACTCGATCCCGATGGTGATGGAGTTCATCAAAATTACGATACCGATGGCGGCGTCGAACTTCTGCAGCGATAACACTTGTATACTCCGGAAATAAAGCACACTATCGAAGAACAGAACGCGCACTAATTGCAGCAATCTTGCATGACAAAACTAACCCACGAACAATGCAGTGCCAGACCCAGCACCTTCACAGGTTTTACTTTTTCATGAGATCTAAAGTTCTCGGCATGCAAATTGCCGTACTAGGATGTATCCGTCGTGGTTCTCTGCGTAGTCGTCGATAGTGGTCGTACAAGAGAAATTAATTGCAATGCGTAGTCCACTGCACGTGGTACCGCAGCTTGGAGTGGAAACTGGCATCATCCCCTGGCCAATCGTCCACTGTCATGGACTTGCTCGCCTTCAGACTGAAACCCGCGCGAGCGCGTTCCGCCTGAAATAAAAAGTTGATTTTTTCTCAGCATGCTCGACAAGATGAAATGTATTTCCACAATGGAGGCAAAAACTTAATTTCAAAGAACGCGTGAGTACTATTGATAAATATCGCCTTAAAAATACTTCTTCCATCTGCTTCTTTTCCTCCTCTTCCCGCAGCTAGTATGAGAACGAAAATTGTCGCGAAAACAACCAACCTCCTGCTCTGCATGATCATTCTTTTTTGCGACTCCAAGTAGATTTTACCCGTTCCTCCTTTCACAATGAAATGCAAGGTAGAAATCCATCAGAGTTCGTCGGGGAGCGACAATTTTCACGCACGTTACTTTCTTCTCCTGCTGCATTTCGCGAAGCCCATAGGAGCTGGGTATCCTCTGGAAACGATCTCAGGACATAAAGTCATACTGGATGAGGGGCCTAATTTTGCGTAACACAAGCTCCGACCACCACACAATACGTGCAGATACAGAGTATCCCGACGTAGATCTTGGAGATTCCTTTCCAAGCTGGGCTGCTAGCACTACACGAATTCGTTCGAATCACAGACAACCAAACAAATCCAAATCCACCGTATGATAAGTATTTGATAATTTCTTTCCTAGATCGTTCCCCAGACCCTACTTGGACTGGCGTCCATGCGCGAAACCGCAGGGGACGGTTGTTTGGAAAATCTTTCCCGTGTCGAAATGCTGATTTCCGACCGGTTGTAGTGCTGCTTCTCGTCTGTGGTCGAGGTGGCATCCTCGGAGGCACTGAGTACGGAATCCTCCTCGTCTAAGGGCTTTACCTGCGGTCGCACGCGGTAGTATGGAGAGATTCGATAGTACGAGCGCTCTTTTCCTCTGCAACCAGACTAGAGTCGGCTGCGCACGCGTTCCAACAACTCGCGTTGGCATGCATACCATAGGATAGAGAAGTTCTTCTTCTTCTTTCTCTGTGAATAAGAAAAAATAAATGCCATTTATTCTTGCACCGCTGCAATACCGTTACTCAGATGCAGCGCAGAGTCGCGGTCGTTCTTTCCCAGACATACATACCGCTGCTGCGACATCTCGGCGGTGGTCGCGTCGGAAGCGTGGCTCCCTTTGCGATCCATCCCCGGTTTCTTCATTTTAGTCAAGCACAGTGCGCCGAGCCACTTTGACTCTTTCCTTTTACGAATATGTATCAACGATCATGTTACAAAAGAGTAGAAGTGGAAGTACGAGTTGTATCCCAGGGGGATGTTGACTTCGATTTTTTTCTGTAACAGCGACATACTCTCACACTCTCGCACCCAAGCTTCGTAGTTTCTCTCGCCCAGGTACTAACAACTCCTTGTCAGTACAGCACCCGTAGCCCACAAATAAAATGTTGCCAGATCATAACTTCTGACAGCACGACCATGCTGGTGCTGACACTCGAAAGGAAGAGCTTACCCACTGGCCACGGCCCGCTGTGTTTGCCTTTGAACTGCAGCTGCAGGTTGAGCGGGAAGCTGCAGCTTGAAACGGTAGCAGCGAAAGCCTCTTCGCAGCTGGCTCTCCTCAATATCCATTGAGATCTTGGTCTACTACTTTCGTTGGCTTAATTTCACACAAAAAAAATAGAGCCCACTGTGGTCCTCAAGAACTCGCTCTAATGTAGTTCTTTGCTGCGGAGTGGCCCAACAAGTTCCATGTTGTCCACTTCAGAATCAAAAGTGCGCAAAAACCTATGGTGAAACTGAATCCTGGCTCCGGCGACCTGGAAAATGATTCCATATACTTATGCTGGTTCATCGTGGTCGACGCGGGTCGAGAGCCCGGTAAGGAAACCTGTTTCATCCTTCCCGCGCAAATTGACAGAAACTGGTTTGCATTTTTAGTTCATCCTGTTGTAAAACAGCTCGAGCCTCGGCTTGTGTTGCTCTATTACTTCCGGCTGTCCGTTCAGTGCAAACTGGAGGGTATGGAATTGAGAAAAGTGTCACATTATTCCTGAGCCTGACAGTAGACTTAGAGGACTCCATGTGCGCATGACAAAAGCCTGTTGCCATGCACGAAGAACGCCGTCGCAGCTCACCACGCCATGACAAGTAAGTACGGGGATATTATTACAAGTGCAAAACTAACAGCGGCGCGCATTCTTTCTTGTGCTACTAGTACCCGATTATATCATCTTGTGCTACTAGTACCCGACATGACAAACATGATCTGTAATGTGCAGCGCGCAAATACCCATTATGAGCATTCTTTTCTCCGCATAGAGAATCTGCAGGTTGAACAGGAAAACGGGGTTGTCCGGCTCCTTCTCCAACGCCTTTGCCTGAAATTTGTATAATGTATAGCAGTTGTATATCTTCACGACGCCAATAGTAATCATCCCCATACTAGTCTGCATCACGGGGCAATAATGCAACGGCTCTGTCATCTGTCATGTTGAGAGGCTAAGGGGAGGGCGTCCCATTTTTTTATAAAAGCTACAAACGGTAAGCACCTACCCAGCAAACTCTGAGCGGGCTCTGTCATCTGTCATGCAAAAACTGCTTTATCCAGCTTATTTTCATCGCAAAGCACCAACGTGTACCAAGCCCATCTGCGCCTAGCTCATCACGGTGGAAATTTCGGGCGGAACAACTGCAGTGATTTCTCCATCCCACTTCTCTTTTTCATGCCTGCTTTCTTAAGAGCATGCTATTCTGGTTCTCTCCGTCGAACGTCTCACGCAGAGGCTGCTGCAATAATGTATTAAAAGCTCGTCGTACATAATAAATTCAGCAAAAAATGAAAAACCACACAGCATCCTGTCTCGACCCAAATCTGTCCCTTGGATATGCTCCCACGCCCCGGCCAACATCCACACAGCAGCCATGTTACTCCACAAAAACGCCTGCTCGGGTTCCCACTTCAACCCATTAGCCAGCGCGTCTTGCGCCTCCTGGAGCATGTTCAAATTACCGTACGCAACCCCGAGCGCGTTCCACCCGTGGAAATTTGCAGAGGAAAAACTTCTCAACTTCTGCAGCTCAATTTCTTGTACTAAAATTGTAAGAGTATCTATGCATAGTCAGAGTGGCATTGCAATGCGGGTGCGCGAAGATATCTCGTAACAGTTCGCACGTGATGTCACGGTCACAAATAATTGAGGCTGCGTTCAGCAGATTCTACTTTCTTCTTCACATGGCATAAGGGAAGATCCGCATTGATTTTCAACCCGTGCTCGATTGCGTTCACGGCTTCCTCATACCTGATTTTATTGTACATCGAGAGCCACTAGAGAAACTTACGCGAGATGAAAATGCGACATGGAACGCAAGCTACAAGCGCACAAGCTCCTGTCTTTCCCAGCTGTGGTTCCAGCTCGCATGACAGGCAAATAAGAAAAGCATCAATGTCATAAGTACCTTTTCAGTATTGTCAGCGTGAACCCGTAGTCCACAAAAAGCGCAAAAGTGTTGTAGCCGGCAAAGCCGATGCCGTGGCCCTTCATGATTTTTTCGAACCGCGGGAGCGCAAGCTCAAACCGACTGGTTTCTATGTACACTTGGGCGATGCAGTAGTCTGTAAGCGCGTTGTCGTCGTGCAGCACCAGGCTCATGTTGTAGTGGTGCAAAGCTTCCTCCCAACTGTGAATCAGTTTTTGTGTTGGATAGAATGATTCAGCCATGTAGAATTTTGTGCAGTTGTTTCCTCTACTTGAATTCATCTGCATTCTCACACATAGCGTGCAGAGCTGCAGGACCAAAACCAAAAGTATCAAAAGCTCGCCACAAATACAATCAAACAAGGTTACAAAGGCCTGGAAATTTTTCACACTACAAATACCGATTTTCCCTATGATAAACCGTTCCTAGCTGGTGATGTGACTTTAGACTCCGGGGCCAACTTGCCGTGTCCACTCCGAAAAGGACCTCCCGATTGCGCCAGTGCCCCACCCGGATGGTGCAGTTGACGACAAACGCCGCGAGCCAGAGAAAGGAAAAAAGGAAAACCAGTATCCGACAGCAGCTTAAGTTAGTATTTGCCGATGATTCTTGTGCTAACCCTCCCGACAACTTATTTGTCGTCGATGATGGAGTCGTGGTGCCGCTCGTTTTCTGCATTTGCTTCAGATTGTCTTCCGATAGATTGTTCTGGTTTTTGCTTTTCCGGGCATTGTTCGCGGGCGACGCGCCGCGGGAACGCTTTCTGGAGGGTATGGAAGCGAGGAAAGATGAACAGAGCAGGGCAAGTTAGCAGTACAATCAAGGCCGTAGTAGCTCTGTTTATTATGCGTACAGACACAACAACTGCAACTGCTGTCCGGCGGCCTGATGAACGGACAATAACCTTGATCCTATGCATCATCAAACGTGATTACACGAAACGAATGAAATAACACGCATCGGCACTACAAGGCGATCTTACAGATGCTGACTGATGAACTGCTCTACTTCATCCGCATCATACCCGCTGGAGCTTTCGACGCCGAGGCGGAAGAGGACTGTATTTCGAATTTTGAGAACATTGTCATGCGAAATAAACTACTTCCAAACAACTGATGCCTGGGAAAAACTGTTTGTGATCATGTGATGTGCCAGAAGTCCTATAATATGCTCCACAAATATTCCACAAAAAACGCTCCAGAACTACACACGCAAAAAAGTTGTTCCCGGCTTTATTAATACCACTCTCCCCTTGCTCGCACTGCTGCTATCGGACATGCTATCGGCCTCGGAAGGTGCGCGCGTCGTCGGACTGAGTGCCGGGAAAAAACCCAGGCCGGATTTCGTTCTGCTCGAGAATTGAATGGACCCGCTGCAGAGCTGGTTGATGATCGCGGGCACGAAGAATGCAATCCCGCAGGTGCTACAGTAGAGTAGCCGCTCCCCGACCGTGACCCCCACAACAAAAAAGAGGTTGCTGGCGGGGAGGAAGGGCACCAACACCCAGAACACTCCGACCAAGCCCTGGTGGGATTGTGGACTTGTTTGCACAAAATCTTCCCCTCGACCAACGAATGGGTGTTTACCACTACTTCGACTTTGTCGTCTCCTGCCGTTCGCGAAGCGGGAGACTAACGCGACCAGACCCAGGTATACCGTGGCAATCAACAGACAACGGTAGTCGTCGAAATGCGTTTTCAACAGGGGGATGGCGTCGTAGGAGTAGTCCCAACTGAGGTCCCAGGGAAAGAGCAGGAGCTTGCAGTAAAAGGCGTGCTGGTACATGTAGGACAACGTCCGGGTGAGCAGCGACCCGGAATACTGGATCGGCGTGTCCACAAAGGAAAACCCCGCGGACGTGCCCCCGGTTATGAATTGCAAAAATGTCTGGGTCTGGAAAAATGCGACATCTGTCATGCTAGTCTGGCATGACTCTTAGATCTGTCATGCACGTTACCCAAGAGCCCCATTTTGCTGCCATGCAGAAACGCAGTTTGTCATGCAGAATAGGCAACACCTAGGAGCTCGAAAGCTTGTCCTGCTGAGCCAGCACTTGTGGCCTCTTCATGATACGCCACCCAGCATCACAAGTTTCCAGACCCAGACATTTTTACAATCCATACCGGTTAGGTAGCTGCGGAACCCGAAGATGAGCAGAAACATGACGAGGAACAGCATCCCGGTCAGAATGTTCCGGTTCGGCCGCGTCACTTCCACTGTGACCAGGAAAGGAATCACCATGAACCCGCTCTCCTTGCACAGCCCGGCGGTCAAGCACAGCAGCGCGTGCAGGGGAAACAGGGACACGGAGTTACTGTCGAGATAGACGTAGAACACCAAAATCCAGATGGCCGTGTATCAAAATGAAAAATCCCCCCCATATCAAAACAAAAACTTGTGGTGTTGATTTGTGGGCATCTTTGTCTTGCCTATAGGGCAGTAGGAGCCATGTGGCGCATTCCAAAGCCAATCTGTCATGCGCTTTCGGCTACTGCAAACCTGTCTGCCATGCGCTATTGCTAGCCTGCTGCATACCCGAACAGGCTTAGAAAATGCCGCCAAGCACTTTCTGCAAGAGAAATCTGATTTGTGTACGCAAATCCAGCATCAGAAACTTCGTTTTGATATGGGGAGGGGGAATTTTTCCTCACAATACCGTGGCCATCATGTCCGCGCGCCCGACCAAGTACACCACGTTTTCCACGTGGACCGGGTGCGCCGCGAAGAGGCAGCAGGCGAGAGTTATGGCCCAGGCGTTCGGAACGACGGCGAGAAGAGGAGCTCCAGGGCTTTTATTTCCAGGAGATGCTGCGGAGGAAGATGAAGTAGAACTTGTTCTCCCGTCTATTGTTGTCGTTGTACTAGCGAAGACGACGTCTTCTACTTCGTCGGTGTGGTACAGGAAGAATTTTGCGAGGTACGTCTTTAAGGAGTTTTTCCCACTAAATATCGCACTGCCCCCGCTGCTTGTGCTGCTATTTGCTCCATTTTTCTTCCCCCCAAGAACTACCGGGCTGCTGGCGAAATCCAGATCGTTCTCCCCCCCTGTGGTCGCAGAAGATGGGGAACCCGGTGCAGAAATTCCTTGCCTGTCCGACGCTGGCACGTCCTCTACTATCCCACCACCGCCGCCAGCCGCTCTAACGAATGATTTTCTTGTTCCGTCGGAAAAGCTGCAGAACCTCTTGACCTTGACCGCGTGGAACTTCAACGCGACGAAGTACAGCAAGACGCTGTTCAGTGCGTGCAGCCACATGGAAAAGGCCCGTAAGGGTTGGGGCTTGATATCCCCGATATTCCAGAACTCCAAACAGTAGGTATTACAATGAAAAATGCCCCCGCCCCAGAACTTGGGAGAATCTGCATTGCAAACCTTTCCAAATGAAACACTCGCCCTCTTGCATTTATCAGCATCACAGACTTTCAATCGTGAATATCAAAAATTTGTATTGCAGAAGATCCCAGCAAGAGCGGCGCTTCTCATGCAAGCAATGCTATATACGCCTAGACTCTTCATCGGAAAGATTCATACTCCTTTCATGCATGACAAAAAGTTTTCACTTGGAGACTTCGCATCGCAAATTATTGCCACTTTGGGGGTGGGGGCATTTTTCATTGCAATAGTAGGACAGCACGGTCAGCGGCCGGTACGACTTGTGCGTCCAGGCGCCCTTAGCCCACAGCGGGTTCCCCCAGAAGTCGTGGCTGAAGACGGACACCCAGGAGCTCTCGTTCTTCGCATCTTCGTTCCGCACGATCGCAAACAACTCGTCGATGTACCACTCACTGTAGAAGAGGGAGCGGAAGTACGGGCCGATTGAGCAGAGGAGGATGAGAGTCACCGGGAACTCCTCTAGCACGTACGCAATCAGCGCGATCAACCTGGACACGGGCTGCATCTTGATGTTGTCTCTTCTGCTAGTATCGTGTTGTGGTCAACCAGCAGCAGAGCTAGGTACTTAAGACGACGGGTCGTGCACGTGCTAGGCTACTTCTACGAGCTTGAAGCTTGCGAGAACCTGCACAAGGGAGGACGAGCGGCAGCAAGCGGGAGGTCCTTACGCTCGTCAGACTGATACCTACGCAGGCCCCGCCCTCGCTTTGCTACGTTCACTTGTTTCTGTTTGTATCACATACTACGGATAATAGATAAAATTGGGCGACCTTTCCGACACATCGAAAGTAGTGAAAAGGCAAACTTTCACTTCTTCAAGAAACTCACCGATAAACGAGAGAGGCCGAGCTAGGACCCTTAGGAAGCAAGCAGTCGTGCTCAACGCTTCTCTTTTGGTCGGCAAAGATGATCGGTCGAACTTGAAATTTTTCGGGAAAAACTGCGCTATTTTCAACTGGCTATCCCTAAGCGATTGGGCAGCAAACACAAAAAGTAAAAAAAGAAAATCAAAATAGACACGACAAAAGAAACAGAGAACGTCGAACAGAAGAAGAGCCACACCTAGAACAACCTCACCTTTCCAGAACCATACGAACCAGCAATACTTTCCGTCTTCTACCGATCGATGGTAACTACAAATAAAGGGATCTTTACAACTTCTACCTCTTTACTCTGGTGTGAATCGATTTACTGTGCGGGATCCTGAGCAGAAACGGAACACGAGAAAATAAGGACGAGAGAATCCACAGGTCGCAGAATATTAAACAAGCGGAAAACCGACGCTCACCTCGAGCCGCACTTAGTTACCATGCGATGATCGCGTCTACGGTCTTATTGTCTTAAGTAAACAACACTCACTATCCAGCGACAACGTGCCCGCACTGGTTCCTTCATCTAGGAGAATGACATGCAGCAGAGCCAGGTGTTGTAGAATGCTGCTTCAGCAGCACATGCCGTTGCCGATTTGCCGTGTATTAAAGTCAGTTATGTGCACCTTGCAGTCTGCCTCTGTTGCGCGGGAATATATCTCATTTTCACAGCTGCTTCGGCTCGTCCCCGATGTGGAGCAGCTCGATTTCGAAAACGAGCGTGGCATTGGGTGGGATCGGACCACCTGGTGTGCCTGTGAAGATTTTTGTCAACGCTCGTCGAATCGCTATGTTGATGTATCGCATACGTAATTTGTTCCACTGGGATCAAAATAATGTGTCGAGTTTCTCTCTCCTCACTCTGTCTTCGCGACGCTGCCGTGCAAACTTAAAGGAACAAGTGTGGTAAAACGTACCTTGTGCCCCATACGCGTACCCCGGCGCGCAGAGCAGCTCCGCTTTTTCCCCGACTTTCATCGAGGCCACGCCCACGTCCCAGCCAGATATTACCGAACCAGCGCCGATGCGGAAGTCAAACCCGTTTTTCCGGTGCGGTTTTGGGATGGAGGAGTCGAACACCGTCCCGTCGAGCAGCTTCCCGGTGTAGTGCGCCCACACCTTCTCCTGCTGCTGCGGCATTGCGCCGGTCCCCTCTTTCAGGATCTTTTTCTTCAGCTGCCCATCGCCGGACAGGTCGATCGGGAAGGACGCCTCGGCCATGGTGCTGTTTGAAGATTTCTTCTTGGTTGTATCAGGACCTGCAGCTGCCGAGCTGCTTTTGATGCTACTGTTTGCGGCCGTACCGGCGGATTGCGGCGCCGAGACTCTTGGCTGCGCGGATTCGCGGGCGGTGCTGGAAGCGTGTTCTTCGCCAGTGCCGTCTGCTTCGGCACTAGAATGCTCAGGAGTGTCGGGGGCGGCGCAAACGCAACAAGAGGTCATAGAACGCCGGGGACTTGTTCTTTTGCCAGAAGACCTACTTACCAGGTGGGGGGGAAAAACTTTGCAGCTCCTACGTTTGGGGTGACGGGGCGAGCAGGAGAGGAGTACTAAACGAATTTTTGCGGAAAAAGTAGCAAGAGGTTGTGGGCCGCGGTACTTTTTAGTCTGCAAAATTATATCTTTCCTAGGTAGCCTGAAACCAAGATTTGAACGAGCCTGAAAACAAGATTCCTAGGTAGCCTGAGGACCAACAAGGCGACGAAGATCAAACTTTACTGTCTTGACCCAAGAAAACCGATTGGTGTACTAGCATTTTAACCTCGTCGGCTAGTACTGCCAATATTCCAGTGAATGATCATCCGTGTCTCCGCCGTTAGCGTCTCATCTACTGAGTACAGCTTGTGCAGCAGCAGGTCGGTCGCTCAAAAAATTGTTACAACTGTAGATCTCTTTTCCAGCTGAACATGTTTGAATTTTCCCAGTCACCAGAAAAACCGTCGTGAACAAGAACACCGAAGACGTTCTTGGTACCGTTCCACTTAGGTCGCGCCGTTGTGGAAAGCCCGTGTTTCGCGCAGGCGCCAATGTTGCGGTATGACAATTGCGGTGAAAAAAAGAAAGATGACACGGGTCGATCGTACAAAGGGTGGTGGCGTTGAGGGAAAAATTCAAGTTATTTCCAGTAGGGGTTACAATTTTCATTCAAGACTATGATCTCTCAAGTAGTAGTCGTATGGTCAGAAACTGACAATGCAATCCAAAATTTTCGTACAAGGAAGAAGTTGCCTAGTAGTGCACAACTCGTGTCAAGTCAAAATGCTATGCGCCAATTGTAGTTTCGTACAGAAGTATGTAGTTCTACATCGAGGACTCTACTACTAGTTCTACTGTTGGATGCTTGTACTGTTATTTTGATATTTCCATTGACAATTACTACGAGTACGAAGATTAAGTCCTCAATCTCTTAAACTACAGGGTGTAACTGATATGTTGATCGGGAAGTTGTCAGTACAGAGAAATGGGAACAACTGAAAAGAGGGTAGCTATGAATACAACATCTATCAAAACAGGAGAAAAGCTCAAGTCCTAGACTCCTACGCGAGACTGCCATCTCCGTTGTGCACCGTATAAGCAAGCATAAGCACTACTTTATCTTCAAAAGCAAATCACCAGCTTCTTCACAGCGTTGAAGATTATTTTTGCTTCTATCTATCAAACGGCGCACGGAGAAGATGAAGATGCAGAGGACGGCATGCTTTTAGTGTAGAAATATAGTGTACGACAGCGGGTTAAGTATTTTTTGACAAGTTCAACATCTTCTGCATCAATGTCGCACAATAGTGTAAAATAAAATTAGACTGAAATAGTAGAAGAAGAAAGCTTCTGCTAGCTCCTACCACAACCGTCTTGTCTTGTTAATGTCCGGAAGACTCATCGTCTGGCCGATCTTCTGCGTTCTGGTTGCGATTCCCTTCAAGGCTCCTTCCCTCCTTTCCTTGGCCAGCTTGGCCTCCTTCCGGACATTAACCACAGAACCCCCGGCGGCGTCCCGCATAAACTCGGACTTGTCGCGCATCCGCTCGGCGTGGGAGATCTTCCAGGCCTTGAACACGTCGCCCGAGTCCAGCGGCCGGCCCATAAACACCCGCAGCGTGGACGCCAGTTTCGTCGGGCTGGACAGCGATTTCTGCTGCTTGTCGAAATAGCCTCGCTGCTTCTCAAAGGTTTCCCGGATTTTCGCGCAGGCGTCGGGCAAGCAATTCCGTTCCCTTATCGGCTGGTAATTGTGGAAGTAAATCGTCGCAGACGCGTCGCCCGCGTACTGTTTCGCCAAACTCGCGGCGTCGCCAAGGGCTGTGAAATTATTTTCCGGAGCATCATCTTCGTAATCGTCTTCGCGTGAAAAAAAAATGCACATCAAACGCTACCAAGAGACCACAGAAAAGATCAAAATCACATCTTCACATCACTAAGAAATAATTATCAAGCGAATACTTGTGGACGTGGAGCACACAAACAAATGTTGACAAAAATGATTCCACTTTTCAAAACAAATCCAAATCAAACACGGAGAAAATCTTATATACGTCTTCCAGCCGTTGTCCATCTCGGCATAATGACGTGCGGGTCTGCGGACTTCTGTGTTTTCGCGAACTTGCGCAGTGTCGCGGTCGGTTCGCGGTTTACCACCTGCGCCTTCTTTACGGAGGAGCTCAGCTTTGGCAAGTATTTGTTCTGGTAAAGCCGCTTCTTCAGCGGCGGGAGACTGTTCAGCCACTCGTCCGCCGGCGGCCTTTCCCGGTGCGGGATCATGTCAATGGTCTGGCCGTGCTGCACCCCGTAGGAGCCAATCGAGTGCTCGCCGCGGAAGTAAGACTTGGCCTGCACGTGGAGAAGACGGATGTCCCGCTGCTTCAGCCTGGTGTTTTTTTTTGGAAGGGGAAATATTTGAGCGAAAAAAGTGGCGTTCGTAGAGTAGATTCTCGAGATTGCACTTGTCTATATAGCTCTTGGAAAAGTCATTTTATTGCGTCTTCTTCTGCAAAAAGGGATGTTTATGCACAAACCCTTCGTAAGTTCACATATATCAAGCTTCATGTGTAGTCAGTCTACCTGCTTTATATAGCACATGATCGTGAAAATAGCAGAAGAAGAAACCTCAACATTAGTACCCTGTCAGGTCCGCAATTCTGTTCTTCAAACTGGGGCTATTTTCCCTGCTTCCCGGGACGTAATTTTCGATTTTTTGCTTCAACAAGTTTCTCTTCAGGTCCTCCGGTGTTCTGGGCGCGGAAACGGGGAGATCGGGGTCCACGGTGAGTTTGATGCAGTCCCCACTGTAGGGGAAAAATACATTCACGTCGATATCGTAATCCTGCGCCGCATAGTTCCGCCTCCCGTCTGGCGTCGGCACGGGCATAGACCTGATAAAAGATGAACATATTCACGATTGGAGAATTTCTATGTATACATGCCACGCCGTCAACGAATTGTGAAGTTCTTTCAATATTCATGTCGAAAATATTAACAGCATAAAGGGTCCTCCTCGTGTGCAAAGATGTGGAGACATTTCTTATCCGCAATCAATGTCAACGCACCAACACGAGCAGTCCTCGTTGAATAAATGATTCATGAATATTTTTACCTGTCCACGTTCTCTAAGCTCGTTCCGCCGTACCGCAGCGGTCGGCCACTCCCGACCCTTCTCCTCCGCCTGCTGCCGCCGGTGTCCTCCAGTGGCGGGTCCTTGCTCGACCCCCACTCTACATACCCTTTCTTATTAGTCATTTCTGACGAGCCGGGGGTAGCAGAAGCAGGGCCTGCGGCGCCGTCTAAAGAAGTAGCACCGCCGTTATTCTTCAACAGCGTCGGCAGCATGTGGTTTTTCCGCGCGATCTCCTGCACGTAGTCCTGGACCGCGGCGTCCGACACCTGCAGGGCGGGAGAGAGCACCATGGTGTTCGGTGGCTTGGTGTTGGCTGAGAATTGACTCTTCGACTGTTGTAAAAATTATCCTGCAGGTGAAGATGTCGCGTACTTGTATGTTATTCTTATTCCCGTCGCCGTCCACAACCTATGGGACCGAAATCAACCAAGACTTTCCTGTAGATGACGTCGTGCCTAGTATCGCAAAACCTGCGTCACCTCAAAGGCTTCTACGTCTTCACGCATCTTGTTCTGTTTTCTGCTTTCCAGAATGAGACGATTGGAAATGTCAAATGAAATCTCGTAGCCATCCGGCTCCTCTATATCGGGAAATCGGATCAAATACTCCTGGTGGAAATCTCGTATAAAGTGTATAAAAATTGAAAATCTTCTTCGCGAGAGTTGTGAGTGTGTTCTGAGCGGCCCTTAGATCTTTTTTTAAAAAGTTTAAAGCAGCTGAACCTCCTTAGGTCACTGTCAGTGATGGTTTTTTTTTTGAAGTGTGGCGAGATTATGAAGAAAAAAACCGATCGGGAAAAAAAGAGCAACATACACTTTTTACCCTTGCAAAGAAGACATATCAGACGTATGCAATGGCGCACGACAAAAAATGGGAAGGACGAACGACAAGAGAACCGGACTAGCTGAACGGAAAGAAGCAAACCGGTCTCCACGTGAACGAGCTGCTACGAATGAAACGCACGAAAGTAAGTGACACAACGCACGATTTAGGTTTTGAGATGTCGCACTACACGAGCCAAATTTGTATTCATGTGAACGTATTAATTGAGTGGTAGCGCCATGCGACGTCGAGAGCGATGTTGTGGCAGCAGAAACGTAGTACGATTTTTGTATCGCGTCGAAGCTGAACGAAACCAAACACAGCGCCGATCTTCTGGGAGGCTTCAAACAGCAGACTCCCGAAAGTACCTCCGCCTGGTGAATTCTCTGGACCTTTATGTTGCTGGAAGATGGGGGCTGATAATTAGGGAAGGAACGGGTGGAAAAAAGCAAAGCCTATCTGTTCGGTCGGACGTAGCAAGTGCGTATCAGGCTCTTTGGCTCTTTTCTCTTTAAGGGGTCGTGGGGGGAGTAATTACAAAAGAAAAAAATCAATTCAAACATGTGACTTCCAAAAAAATCCTCAAGCTCTGGGAGGCAGAGTGAGCTGCACCACCTAGCGCGATGAAAATAAATCCCTCCTCGTATGATGAACGCTACTAGTAGTGTCAACAAAAGTAGGAAGCAACAAGTTTTTTGATGTCGGATTTTGGGTTACGGCTAAATTGGCATGACGGGGGATTTTGGGCTAGATGAAAATGGTTTTTGGAAAATACTGTACTTACTTGAACGTTGTGGTTGTATGAATCACAATTATCCAAAAGAAAATGACGAAAAATGAGAAAAGAAAAAAAAAACAGAAGTGAACTAGTCTTAAAAGTGAAGTAGTTGTAACAAACTGATGAAACTCACATACTGTGCATACTGTGAAAAAAATTCTAGGGATGATACTAGGCTGTTAGCAATGAAAGAAAAACTCCGGTAAAGTGTAATTCTGCTTCAGGTCCTAGATACTGCTCGACATAATGCGGTGCTTCTTCTCCTTCTCTGGAGCGGAGTCCAGCTTCACCTACCAAGAAATATTTTTGAAGTGTCGTATTCGTTTTACCGCGTATAAAAATTCAGACCACCTTTTTCGTCGAGTTGTGCAACTCGTCTCCACTTCCGGGCTCAGGTCGCCCAGGTGTGCGCCCCCTTCTGCTGGCCCGCCCGCATGGTTTCTTGCTTTCCCTTGGTTCCCTTTTTGCCCTTCCAGGACGTCGAGGAACCCTTGTACTATGGACTGCAAAAATGTCTGGGTCTGGAAGGTTGGAACTTGTTATGCCAACCTTGGACTCTACAAACTTCTGTATTGCATGACCAGCAAGAGGACTCCGGTTTGTGCTACGCGCGGAGGGCATTTGTCATGCGGAATGGGCATCAGGAAGGCCTCTAAAAATCTGTGATGCTAGGGCTTCCATGACAGACATTCTGTGTCATGCAAAAACAGCATAACAAATTCGGACTCTTCCAGACCCAGACATTTTTACATTTGATATGTACTCCATCCGTACGACCGTGCCCGCGGGCGCCATGCCCTTGACGCCCTTGCCTCGCTCCCGGCTCTGGGCGGGGGTCGGCACCACGGGAGCAGGCGCGGGCGGAGCGGGGGCCGCGTACGGGTCCTCGCCCCAGTCTTCCTCGTAGCCGTACCCATCGTCGTGCCACTCATCGCCTCCCCATTCGTCGCCCCCATATCCCTGGCCCCCGCCCCATTCGTCGTGTCCCCACCACTGGTTCGGGAGGTTATGGAAGAAAAAAACATGCGTAACCGTAAGTCTATGAAATGCAAAGTAAGTAGCACGCAACATCGCAGATACAGTTCTCATGTTTGCCAACACCGTCTTGAAATAAAGTCCTCTACTTCTCATATGTGTCTAGTACCTGTGCAGGACTACGTACAGTCTTTCTCTGTCACGCAGAACAAATTTGTGCTGACATGCTGCCACTCAAAGTTGTAGACCACACCCACAACAACGCATTTTTTTTTCTCTTGCGTAGAGGTACACAAACTTGTAGTAGTAGAAGGCCGCGCCTCCTGCAAGTGCGAGACCGAGAATAACGAGCACGACAACTAGCCCCGTTTCCATGAGTTGGCGCCGCGGCGCATTTTCTTGCTGCGACGCATCGCCCGCCGTCCCGCTGCTGCTCTCGAACTCGGCTCGGGCAAGCTGAATCTGCCCCGCCCCGAGCGCCACGACTAGTGCCGTCGACACATCGCGCACCACCGACAGGCTGCTGGTCCCGGAGCAGCCCTGACCTCTGCAACTTCTGGACAGCGCCGAGTACATCTTTTGGTGCCGCGGTTTTTCACGAGGAGAAAAGATGGGGGCTGTGTATGTTTTCCTCTATATTCTTATTCGAGCAGGGGATGAAGTCGTGTAGCAAGAAACAACTTGATATTTATTTCTTGACTGCTTGAGTAGTGATATTATGATGAATTAAAACACTGGAGTGTTGCATTAAAAAGCGTCCGTACGGGACCGTGGGAATCCTTCGGGAACTGGAGCCATGGTGCGATAAGATATTCATTGTTCAGTGACAAAAACAAAGAAAACTCACATGCAAACCCACATTGCTCCACCGAGTCATGACCTTCTACGATGGGACCGAAGCGATAGTACGCCGGTGTGGCTAAACCGCTGTACGAAAGGGTCAATGGGTGTACGAATGCGAATTCCTGGACGACAGAGATTGGCTTAATGACAGCGAGATCACAAGAGAAAAGGACGAAGTCTTCGTGCACCGAGGCTGTTGATAGAAGACGAAAACCGACAATGACGTAGCTCATTCCTCTTGTTTGTTTTCACACGAGAAGCTGCGAACGCACTTACTTAGGCGGCAGGCACGGTTAAATGTCCACAGTCACGTACTTCCTAGTCGGACTTGCTTTGATTCTTTCGAATATTTCGGACAAAAACGCGCTTCATGATGTGCCAGTGTGCAGCTACCATGATCATGCCCCTCCGTAACACTAGTCCGCGCGTGATAAAAGTGCGTGGTGTCGCGCAGCAGCCATGGTGGGACTACCTACGCGTCATGCAGAAGAAGATGATGAAAAAAAGCGATCACAATTTTCACTTCTATGTAGTGTATCAATTTCCCTCCTCGTCCAAGATCTCGCCACAATCCACGATGGTCACCTTGCGGCGCGGCACGCCACTGCGGTCCCCACAGTTTTCGATCATTTGCATCACTCTTTTCGCCGTTTTCAACCGGTCCACCACCTGCCCGAATACCACGTGCTTGCCGTCCAAATGCGGCAGCGCTCGGCCAAACGTGATGAAGAACTGGGCAGAGTTCGTGTTCTTCCCCGCATTGGCGCAGGACAGGAGGTACTTTCCGCCCAGATGTTTCAACACAAAGTTCTCGTCCGGGTACCACCGCGTCTCCCCCTTCGGCAGCCTATGGGATTCTCAAACGCTAGTACATTGCTCCCTGTTACAGGAACCTGTGACGCAAGGAGACCCGGAAGCATGAATTGGGAAGTTTGCGCGTCTTACACATACAAATCCACAACTACGGTGGATTACCATGCTCCTATGAAGGGCGTCGAGACATTGCCACGCTAAGTGAGTAGCTGGAAGATCGGGTGGGGCTGGCGGCCAATAGTGATTTTACATGACAAAAAATCATGTAACAGGGGCGATCCGTACAAAAACGTTTGAGAGATCCATACAAGCCCCCTGTTCCGTCAAAGTGGGAAATGTCGCCGCCCTGCGCCATGAAGCCGGGGATGATCCGGTGCATCGGCACGTTTTCATAGCTTCCGATCCGGCAAAATCGCTGGAACCGGTCGGCAGTCTCCGGGACGATGTGCTCGAACAACTCGATTTCCACCCGGTGGGTGGATTTACTACCGTTGTACTGCTCAATTTCGAAATCGAGCCACACCAGCGGGTTCTGCGCGATAGCCGGCGCGGGGGACGAGTTCTTTTGTCCTCTGCTGTCGTCTCGCCTTCCCCGGCTGTCCTTGCTGCGCCCCCTACTGCCATGGTTTCTTCTACCCCGCGGCTTCTCTTCCCTGTAGTCGCGGTCCTTGGCCGCGCCTGTTGCTGGTCGTGCACTTGATTTACCACTACCGCGGTCCCGGGAATCAACATCATCGCGCCGCCTTTCATTTCTCTTCTCCCTCTCGTGGTCCCCTGTTCTGCGCCCCCGACTTCTGCTTTGTTCCCTTTTCTTACTAGCCGCGGGGCTCCGGCTCCTGCTACCGCTGCGGTTTCGCGTGCTGCGTTTCCGATCCCGATCCCGATCGCGCCGGCCGGAGGAACTGCGCTTGCGGTTTTGCTTTTTGTCCCGCCGTCCGCGGCTCCGAGAGGAGGGCATGGTGAGTGGACAGACTGCTAACTAAAACTATCTAAAAACTCCGCGGATATATTATCACAGCAACTAGTCAAAGCAGTACAGACTCAAGGCGGGACATAATCACGGAACTACAAACAGCTCAACAACTACCGCAACATATTGCAACTTTAGAAAATCATACAGAAAATCACTGTGATTTTTCTTGTTTCCCTTTTTCTTTTTGCACCGTCGTCCACGAAATCAAGTTTCCGATTCGTTTGCGTATCGATCCTTCTGCGGCAGTGCTGCGCAACATCTGGCGCGTATCGTGACATACGGATGAGATCGCGCAGTTTGTATTAAAGTAGCTCTAAATACCGGGCTCAAAATCGTCTTTCTCCGTTTCAGCTCGATCTGAGATGCAACTTTTCACAAGTGGAACGAACACCAAATACAGCTGCCATCTTCAAACGGCACCTTTCTCTTCGGCTGTTTTGACATCTGGTTTCGTTTTGTGAAGGGACTTCAATGTGTTCTTGCGAGGGTGCCCTGCTCCTTTTCAAAGAAACGGTCCGTGGGAGCAGGAAGGTTCATGATCATCTGTTGGGTAAAAACAAGCTGCGCATCAGCTTAAGTCCAAAATCCATCGGTGCAGTTGAAAGACACGGCGCGCAAGCGATTGCCCCACCGCATATGGTTTGGGTTGCCACAACAACAAATTTAATTTTTCACTCGCATGAAGATGCACTTCTTGGACTTACATTCTATGTCTACTCTGACTCTTCTACGCGTGGGGCGTAGATGTGGTTCGAGGGACCCATGATACTTTATACAGTCATATGATAAAGTAGCGCCTCCTGCAGGACCAAAAGACTTCCTTTTTCGCTATGCTAGTCCTACTGTAGTTGCGCGTATTGATGTGCTGCTCTCATCTGTTAAACTAATCCTTCCATGTTTAGTCCTTCAGTTTTTGATCATACACGATGTTGAAGACATCAGTCGTTTCTTTACTAGTACTTCTTACTTCTGCCCTAAGCACTCCCCATGACCGCTCTTTGTTGCATTTCGTTTTTCAGCTCCGCGCACTTCTGCAGCTCCTCGCCATTGCACTGCGCGTCCGCGAGCACGCCTCCGAGGTCCTCCACCCGCTTTCGCAGCGCAGCCACCAGCTGCCGTTCCGCGATCAGGGCTCGCCGGGCGAGTTCCAGCTTCGTCCGGCATGGCAGGTCATCCGTCTGCGTGCCGATGGTGCCGCGGAGGTCCTCGTAAAACATGTCCCTTGGTGGAGGAGATGCTGTGGTTTTGTCTTTTATTCCAGAAGTAGTAGATGTTGAACTGGCTGTCGTCGTCGTCGAGAATGGTCGTGTTGCGCTGTAATTGGCCCCACCGATAGAAGTCGCCGAACCTCGCGTCGCACTATTATCGGTACTAAACGCCACACGACCTCCGGTAGACCCGCCGGGTACTGAAACACCGCCAGTGCCACCGGTTGACGACGACACCCTTCCCGCTGAGTAGTTTCCCTTGCCAATCCCCACTTGACGTCCCGCCGCTTCCTCCGCCTGCTGCTGCAGCCACTTGCCCGAAAACCGCCGGCTGATTGGGGCGGGCTTGCTGGAAGAAGTTTCGCTGGACTTGAAGAGCGAAAAGCGGGGCAGGAAAGAGGCCGCACGCCCGCGGCCAGAACTGGTGAGTTGGGACCACATTGATTGTCTACTGGGACAGCTTGTTTCTTTTGTGTAGAAACTAGAACTCCATCTAGAACTTCTTGTTATTATTTGCGTCGGGGTTATGAAGCTTATGATTGTAGTACGCGAGCAAAAATTTCCAAAACAAAGTACGTTGCAGGATTTAATTCGATTTCTTGTCGTCACCAGTATAGCTGAGGAGAAAACTTTCGCTGTGATCGCGTTTACAGTTTAGAGTTTGGTAGAAGTGAAAAGTTACCTACAGACTGTATCAGATCTGATCATGTATTCCAGCTTTCCCATGAATCGATCTCTTTCTCATTGTGGTATTTTTCAGTTGGATCCATCTTGAAACTTTTTTGATCAACGCCTCCGGATCGATCTTTCCTAGCACTTTTCCTCAGAATTTGATCCACGAGGACTCAAGTGCGGCCATTATACCTTGAATTTTGAGCGATTTTACTGCTTGTGCATTTCTAAAATGGTAAGCACAATCAATCACAACAAAGCGTCGCCTCTTTGTCTTGCAACGACATTTGCAGTTCGTATCTGAGTCCGCTGAGAAGTGAGTCTCGTCGCCATCTTGCTTCATTTTGCAGGTGCATTCCGCTCTTGTCTGAGCTGCCAGAGAACTTTCATAGTTATTTATCCGTATCATTATTCGCATAATGTAAGATTTCATTTTTCTTTGAAAACGACATTTGGTTTACTGATTTGGAAACATTTATTGCATTGAGCAAGCTAAGCATATTGCTGGCCACTGGTACCAAGCTTTTTTCGGCTAGTACCACGCCATATCGTACAAAAATGTTTGGTCGAAAAAAATTAGCTCAAAAAAAATGTATACCCTCCATCGTCGGTCCCTGGTGCCCCCCGCCGGCAAGTAATTTATCACGACAGCTACATCGAAACACCAGAAGCCCACTGGTTCTACTACTACCCCCGTTCGCTCGCGATTCCCATCTGCACGCTGGGATTCGACACGACGCCTCCCGGACTGGTGCCGCCCTCGGACGAGCTCTCGATCCAGTTGTCCAGGGTCGCGAGCTATCAAATGCAAAAATGTCTGGGTCTGGATGATTTCGGGGTTTGTCATGCTAGTCTGGCATGGCTCTGAGCTCTGTATTGCGTGGCCGCAAAGAGCACCTCTTGCCTGTCATACGAAAACGCAGTTTCTAATGCGGAATACGCAACGCAGAACCACTGAAAAACTTGTCATGCTTCGCAGTGCATTGCAGTGTGCATATTGTTCGCTGACCTGCATCACAAGTTTCCAGACCCAGACATTTTTGCATTTGATACGAGCTGTTTCTTCACCCGTGCGATCTCGGTCGCGATCATCGCCCGGTCCAAGTGCGGGTCCGACCCGCTCTCCAACTCCCGCAAATGGTCCAACACCGTCTGGAACCGCTCCCGCTCCGTATCCGATGCAAAAACGTCCCGGGCCCATAGCTGTCAAGCAAATCTGCATGCTCCAAATGTTTGTCATGCGGAGCCCCATGCGAGCCATTTCCTGGGCGCGTTTTGCAATTTGTAATGCTCCAATCAGCATAATGCGCTAGATCTGTGATGCTGCTGAACGAACTACATAGGATCACACTCTGAGGCCAAACCTGTCATGCGCAATCGCCAAAGCTCGTTGATTTGTCTAGCAGATTTCCCAGCTTGACTATGGGGTCGGGACGTTTTTACAAAGGATACTCCGCCAAAATGTCTGCCTGGTTCGCATTCGCGTCCACCTGGATGTCGCGCATCTTTTCCGCTTCCTGCATCTCTAAATCGCGCTCGACGTCTTCGGCGTCGCCGCCCGGGCTCAGGTCCGCGAGGTCCACGTCCACCGCCTGCCCGGTTTGGCCCAGCCGGAGTTTCCAGGGGCCGTAGGGGAACGTGAAAGAGAGCAGGATCCCCTCGCCCTTGGCCGTTTTCACGGCGTCGCCCGGCTTGTACTCGATCTTCCCGGGCAGCACCAAGGGCCGCAGATCCGTCGCGACAATGGCCACCGTGGAGGCGGAGCCGGGGGCCGAGGACAACCGCAGGCTGTCGGTGAAGACGTCTTTGGCTTCGTCCAATTTCTCTACGAGGAGAATCGGGTCTTGGTGCTTGACCAGCCTGACTTGCTCGCTACTGCCGAGGAGTTCGCACTTCGCGTTCCGCACCGCGCCCGCTTCCTGGAAGTTCAGCTCCGTGGCAGCGACCTCCAGCTCTTCCCCGCTCGCCTCCTTCCGGATCTTCCACTGGAAGTTTGCGGCAGCGGAAGTACTGGCGAACCCGGAGATGCGGCCGAGCAAGTATTCCGCACCGCTAGATGAACCGCGGGCTGAATTTGAATTATTTCCTCTTGTTCCGCCACTAAACCCGGGGTTTTTGTAGATCACCTTTTGCCCCACGGTGAAGTCGTCGAGCTTGTACACTTCTTGCTGCGGCAAGGCTTCTAGTTGCACAGCAGCAGAAGCGCCTGCTCCTACAGTGGCGGAACTACCACTCCCCAAATCGCCAAACGCGACGATGGAAAAGCCCTCGGCGTTGCACCCCTGCAGCATGCCGATGCGGCCAAACTGGGCCTCGTCCGACGCAGAATGCTCCACGTGCACCACACGGGCACCAACCGTCAGCCCGGCCTCGGCCGTGGCCTGCAAATCGATCTTCGTGTCGCTGCTTGTTGCGGACCGCGGGACCAACGCAACGCCGAGAACTGTTATGAGAATGATGTAGCACCGGACCGGATCGATTCCCTGCTTCATTTGAAACTACGCAGGCGCGGCGACAGAAACAGTGCCAAAAATCATCTAGTTTGTTTTGTGCGCATTTTTACATGCACTATCCGCACAGAGATCATTTTTGAGTACTCATATTCAAGCTTGTAGCATCACTTTTCATCAACATGCAAAACGTACTTTTAAGCCCAAGGCCGCTTGGAAAGATAGAACTTTCGTCTTTTATCATTGCAGCACATCAAATGAGGCAGGGAGAAATAAAGAACAGTTCTTTATGCACCCTCATAACGCTGTTCGCGCGGTTGTTGGAAAAGACGAGTTTGTGGTAGTACCCCGCGACGGCGAGAAGCAACGCGACGAGATATCAAATGTAAAAATGCCAGGGTCTGGAAATTTGTAATGCTAAAAGTGAATGGGAGTTCCACTGCAATACAGAGCCAAGCATGACAAATTTTTGGGCTCCTATGTGTTGCGTGTTCCGCATGGCAAACTGCGTTTTTGCATGACAGGTAAGAGGACAGCTTTGTGCCCATGCGTCACAGATTCTTGAGCCATGTCAGACATGCATGACAAATGTAGCAATCTTCCAGACCCAGACATGTTTACATTTGATACGAGAACCACAAAAACGATGATCAAGACTACCCCATTATCGGACCACGACGATTCTTGGTTTTCTTTCTCCTCCTTGCGTGCCTTGTCGTCCTTCGCGTTCGCGTCGTTGAACTTCCCTTCCAGGGACGCGGGATTTGAATCTTCTGGATTCTTCTCCTCCCCTTCTTCTACCCCGGCCTCCACGGCTGCCTGCTTTGCGACCTCCACCGCATTGTCCGCGTCGGAAACCGCGGTTGCGGCCGTTTCCAAGTTTTCCCGCAAATCTTCAAACGTTTTCTGCTCCGTGTCGGACAGCGCCACGTTGGGGTCTTGCAGCACGTTGTTGATCTCTTCCTGGGCCTGTTTCAAAATCTCTTCCTTTTCCTTGAAACTCGTCATGGCTGCGTCGATTTCTTCGAGTTTCTTGATCTTCTCGTTCTCCTTGAACAAAGTTGCGGGGAGTATATCAGCCGCGGCCTTCCCCTATCCTATGCAAATTTCTTGTCTGGGACGGAAGTCGTAATGGTACCAATCTAGACGTAGTCATGCAAATTTCGTATCTATCCCCCACGATGTCTGTGATGCATGCCCGAGTATACCATCGCGGCTTTCGACGTGCAGGATTGCTGACACTTATTCTGCATCAGCTAGGTCCCCTCCGTCTAGCAAAAACCTTTTGCTGCTCTTCTACTACAGGGAGCAACATCTTCACAAATTTGGTTCAGTCCATATCGACCTAGAGCCAGACAGATTTGCACTTTTGGTATCACCTTTTGCGCCACGATTTCCAAGCCCTCAGTGGACTCCCGTTCCTTCTTTTCCGCGATCTCGGTCAGGAGCTTCACGCGGGACGGGTTCTTTTCCTTCGGAGTGGACAGTGCGGACGTGATGAGTTGCAAATCCCGCTCCGGGATTTTGTTCAAAAACGCGCACGCCTGCTGCTCCTCGGAGATCATGCCCGAGACGGAGTTTGGTGAGAGTTGCGGCAGCTCCACTGACGCCTGGTCGCCCGTTCCGGGCGCGATTCCGTCCTGGTTCAGCGCGTTGCTCTTGGTTTTCTTCCTCTTCTTCACCTTCTGCTCCAAGGCGGCGCTGGGGCGAAGTTCAGGAGTTTTTGTTTCCATGCGGCGAGACGATGATGAATTATCACCGTCCCGTCCGAAAACTGTTTTCTTCACGAAGCCGGTGAAACTCGAAATCTTGGAAACCACCGCTCCCGCGACTTTCTCGAGAAAAGTTTGTTCTTTATTTTCCACGAAGGCCGCCAAAGATTTTTCGGTTTCCGCAGCGATTGCACTGTCAACCGCGACGTAGTACCCACTGCCGCGGAGGTTGCCCTGCTTCCGGCGCTGTTGGCCGCCGGTGGGGGGTCGGTGGCTGGTGGAAGTTTCTGCTGGCGGGATGTTGAAAGTAGTTGTACTAGCCATGTTCTTCGCGGATGCTGAAACTGAACTACTGATCCTTCGCGCGGCAGCGGGAGGTCCTGCTACATACGTTTTTTCACCCGTCTGCGCGAACGAAGAGGGCGCTGCTGGCTGTGATTCTTCTCTTGCTCCTTCCTCCTGTACTTCCGCACTCGTCTCTCCAGCAGCTGTAGAAGAAGTTGTTTGCTTCTCCGAAAAATCTTGTTCACCTTCTTCACCGCTCGCTGCACTCGTCCCCTCGTCACCCCCACCACCGCTCTCCACCCCCGGAAAAGTCGCGCTCTTCGGATCGAACTCCGCCACATCCCACGACGCGTCCCCCGCGTCGCTGACCAAGGTGTAGAGCCGGCCCCCGCACTGTGCGTGGTTCGCTAACTTCACCACATACCCCTTGTGAAACAGCCTTTCCAGCGCTTTTTCCGACACCACCCGCGTGATCAGCTCGCTGTCGAGTTTCAGCCGCCACAGGCCGTCCCGCCCGTCCATATCCTGTGCAAAAGTATCGTACTCGTACTAATTGCAATCATGCATGACAAAATCTTGTTTCTTAGCCAAATCAGCATTACAAACTTCATTTTTCCTTCTGAGAAAATTTGTATTGCGATTTATACTAGTACGATGCTTTTGCAATGCATAGTCCACCTGTTCCTGCAAAACCCCCCGCATCAGGTATTTCCTCACCCCGGACGAACTCTCTGAAGCCTCCGTCTTCTCCTGCAGCCGCTTTGCCTCCTCCGAATTCTCCATCTGCGGGTCGTACACCACTTTCTGCTTCGCTTGAAAACTACCGCCCGCCTTGCTCTCTTGCACCTTCTTGGAGTCGTCCGTCCTCCACCGGGAGTTCGCCCCCTTGGGGAAACACCGCGCGGCGTTTTTCACAATGTCGATTTTCTTCAGCCGCTCCGCTTGGTCCTGGTTTGCGGTCAGGAGATTTTTCAACTCCGATTCCAACGCCTCCAGCATCGTTTTTTTCTCTTCCTCGATGCTGGTCACCTCGGACTCCCGCAATTCAATGTCGGTTTGCATCCGTCGCAGCGTCTCCCGCAGCTCGTTCACCGTGGACTGCACCTTTTCCCGGATCAAAAAATTCTCCGGATCCGCCTGCTTCTGCAGTTTTTCCGCCGTTTCGAACTCCTTTTGGATCTGTTCCAGTTCCTCCCGTTTCCGCTCATACAGCTTCGCCCGGTCTTTCATCGCGTCCCCCAACTTAAAGCCGGCGTCGTGCTTCGCCTGCAGGTACTCCTTCTGCAGCTGCGGTGCCTCCTTTTCCAGAACGTTCCGGACCCGGTTTTCCACCGCGGTCGCCTGCGCCGCGTCGGACTTGATCCACTCGTCCAACTCCCGCTGCTCGCAGCTGTTATCGCTCGCGTCCTGGCAATATGCATTGCAAATATGTCTGGGTCTGGAAACTACCTGTGACGCAAGGAAGGGAATAGCAAGCACACTGTAATACGCTGCCAAGCATGACAAGTTTTTCGCTGCTTCGGAGTTGCGTACTCCGCATGAGAAACTGCGTTTTTGCATCACAGCCGCGAGGAGCTCTTCGCGGCCACGCAATACAGAGTTCAGAGTCATGCCCCAGACTAGCATGACAAATCTCGCAATTATCTCCCTGACCCAGACATTTTTGCATTTGATAGGTAATCCGAGTCCAGCCGCCGAATCCGGTCCTGAATCTTCTGACTGGCCTGCATGAACAGGTTCTGCAATGCGTCCGCGATCGGCTCCCCCTCGTCGGAGAGGTGCTTGTGCCGAAACTTCAGCCCCGCGTCCTTCCACCGCTTCCCGTCCCGCCCGTCGTAGTCGGAGCCGAGCTCGCCGCCGCTTGTCGTGTCGGAGAGCGGGTGGTAGGTGTGGATCTCCTATCAAATGCAAAAATGTCTGGGTCTGGAAGAGTGCATGTTTGTCATGCTTGTCTGGCATGACTCTTAAATCTGTCACGCACGTTACCCAAGAGCCCCACTTTTCTGTGATTCAGAAACGCAGTTTGTCATGCAGAATAGGCAACACCTAGAAGCTCAGAAACTTGTCATGCTGAGCCAGCACTTGTGGCCTCATCATGAGACGCCACCCAGCATCACAAGTTTCCAGACCCAGACATTTTTACATTTGATATCTCCGCGGACTGTTTGGTGTACCGGTTGTCGGGCACGCCGTACAGCCTATGGCGTTCTCAAACGTTACATTCTCAACTGTTGCATGGACTTGTTATGCAAGAACAGCAAAAGCGAAAGTGGCAACATTGCAGCTTTCGCATTACAGATTTGCCACAGATTATCATGCTGTTTAGCCTTTCGACAATTTGTCATGCTAAGCACCTTGATCAAGTGGAGGCTGATGGCAGTTTTGCATGACAAATTCACGTAACAGTTGAGAATGTACCAGTTGAGAACGCCATACAGCCGGGACACGAGGTTGGTCGAGACCGGCTGCGAAATTTTCGCCAGCTCCGGGTCCCGGTGGTCGCCTTGGTAAAACTCCTTCTCAAAGATCGCCTCGTACGCTTTGGAGGTCGCGGCCAGGAGGAGAAGATACCGCCGCGTGCACGTGTTCAGGGGGCAGACCTTGATTTTTTTCGTAGTTTCTGCATGCTGTTGTGCCGTGAAGATGAAAAGAAATCTACTTTCAGTACTTCTGTTCTTGCACGAAAAAGACAAGTGAATGAGAAGTTGACATAGCACCACTGACTATCAAAATTTCATCCCAAAGTAGAATGAATACCTTATCCGGTAGGTTGTAAAAATCCACGCAGTAGGTTTTCGGGGGCACCATGAACTTCTCGCAGTAGTCCATCGTCATGCTCATCAAGTTCTGCTCGATTTGCGAGTTTGTGTTGGTAAAGTGCTGCCAGACGGACCCGCTCCACAGCTCCATGGGGTGCTCCAGGTAGTAGAAGAAAAACCGGTCCCGGTCTTTTTTCTTGCCGTACGCGAGCAGTTTCTTGATGAACGGCTCCTCCGCGCCCGTGTCGGAGAGAGAAGATAACAACTGCATCGTCGACTTTTCTATCAACGTTTGCACTAATTCCGACCCGTAGACCGTGATCATCTGTAAAAAGTGGGTTTTCATCTCCCGCAACGTCGCGATCCGGGCGTAGAAATTCCAGGCGGTGCACTCCGTGGGGAAGCTGTGCCGGGCCTCGCCCCAAAAGCCGTCGTAATCCGACCCCGATTTCTTCTGCGCCTGCTCCAGCTCCTCCCAATCCAGCTCGCTGTTCACCACCACCGCCGCGTCGGGCCGCAGCAGCCGGTCGATCTGGTCGAGCGAGAGCTGGGGGAGAAACCGGGGCGTCAACGCGTTCGCTTTTTCGCACTCCCCCATCAGTTGCCAGTGGTTGTACAGGCGAAAGCGTTGGTAGTAGGTTTCTTCGATCACTTTAAACACGTCGACGACGGTGTTCGTTGCTGCGTCTTCGGATTTAGCATTTTGATTTTCCTCCTCCACGTTGGTATAGGCGGGGTACTGCAGGATCGCCTGTTTTTTCGCCTCCCGGACTTTCTGCTCGGCGTCGTGAAAGAAGGAAAATTCCTGGGTTTTCGCTTCGCGCTCCCAGTCCGTGTGCGAGGTGGGATCCAGTTCCAAATCTAAGTACGCCCCGAGCCGCCGGCACGCTTCCAATTCCCCGTCCAAGGCGACGGGGACCTTTTTCCAATTGTCGAAGTCAATGCCGGGGGAGTCGTCCTCAAAATGGAAGCCGTCGAGCGCGGCGGAGGTGATGGGCACGAGCGGACGGCGCAGCGCCGGGTCCACGGCGACTGCTGCGTTGGGTTGCTCAGATCCTTGTGTCCATTGCAAATATTACGTTTGGGTCTCCTGGAAGAGTGCAACTTGTGACGCTGCCTTTGGATTCATCAAAATGAAATCTGTATAATTACGCGAGCAGCTAGAGGAGTCCAGCTCCAGTTTTTGGCACGCGGAGTGAACATTTCTTAGGCGGGAAGATAAGCATCAAGGCGCCCGCAGAAAATCTACCCTGTGATGCTGAGCAAAAAAATGCATCACCGACATCTTCATGGGTCACATGCAAAATGCGCAGGGCAAATGTTGCACTTTTCCAGACCCAGACATATTTGCACTGGATACCTTGCTCCGTCGTGGTTTTAACCCCTGTCTCCGTACTGTCGCCGCTGGTCGGGTCATTACCTCCTTCCTTGTCTTTTTTCTCCGAAGAAGATTTTTTGTCGTCGCGGTCGTCGGAAATCAATCGCACGATCGGGTCGACCACGGCTTTCGCTGCGGCCGTCACGATGTTGTCGTCCTTGTCTTTCTTTTCGCTACTAGCTCCTTGTTCATCATCTTCAGAAGGTTTACTATCTCCATCCTCACCCTTCCTGTTCCGTAGCAGCTCGTGCTCCCCGACCTGCAGAAAGGAAGAAAAACTGCTGCTGCCCTCTTCGCCTTCCTTCTCGCCGCCCTCCTCCCCTTTCGACCCGTCCGCGGATTCCTCTTCCTCGTGGCCGCTAGAAGTTGTACTACCGGCGTCGTTATCAACTGTAAAAATGTCTGGGTCTGGAAACTTGTGATGCTGGGTGGCGTCTCATGATGAGGCTACAAATGCTGGCTCAGCATGACAAGTTTCTGAGCTCCTAGGTGTTGCCTATTCTGCATGACAAACTGCGCTTCTGCATCACAGAAAAACGGAACTCTTGGGTAACGTGCATGACAGATTTAAGAGTTATGCCAGACAAGCATGACAAACGTGAACTCTTCCAGACCCAGACATTTTTGCATTTGATAGTCGTCCCCCCCGCCAGTACCAGATTCCTCGTCTTTCTGGTCCTGTGCTTCACTTCCCGCTCCGTCTTTCTGCTCGTCTTCCTTATGCTCCTCGGATTTTTCCTCTTCCTTATTTTTCCCCTCGTCTTCAACCTTCGAAGTGGATTCCTTGGATGCTTTTTCGTCCTCTTTTCCGCCGCCGGAGTCTTCCTTTTCGTTCTCCTCATCGCCGTCCTGTTTACTAGGAGGTTCGGAGGACCCGCTATCCCCCTCCTCCCCGCCCCTGATGCCGCACACCCTTTTGCACGCCGGGCTGCCGCTTTCCCCCAGCGAGCTGCCCGTTTTCAGATTTTTCGCCTCATCCAGCAGTCGCTGCATCACATCCCCCTCGGACAAGTTGTTGCACACCTTCCGACTGGTGTGACTGGGCTCCACGAACACGGCGCCGACGAACGCGTCGACGATTTCGAGCCAGATCCGGTGCTCGCAATCGTCGATCTGGTCCGCGGTGCAGCGGGCGACGTCGTGGCAGTAGCTGTGCCCGAACGTTTCCAGCTCGCTCGGCATCTGCCAGCCCATGTGCTCCAGCGACTGCTGCAAGATCCGGATCTCCGGACCGTTCGCGCTGTGGGCCTGCTTCGCGTCTTCCCACCGCTTGCGCAGCATGCTATCCGCCGCGACGGGGGACACGACCGCGATCTGCTCCCGGTTTCTGCCGTGGCGGTAAAGGAATTTTACCGTGTCCAGATACAACTCCTCGGGGGCGTTTAAGGACCGCCCGTACCGGCTTTCGCCCTCCTTCGATCCCTTGCAAAACGTGAAGTAGTTGAGCTGCGACGCTTTGTACACCGGTTTCCTCGAAAGCCTTTGCAGGAAGGAGGTTGTGGCGGGCGAGGGGACCAAGGCGAGAAGTTGTTGGCCACGACCATAATCTTCGTTCACTTGTTCTTCCTGCAGTTGCTTTCTCGCATCTTCGAGGTCGTTTGAAGATGCGGAGAGGTCCAGGAAGCTGCTTCCGGGTTGTGATATCGCGAACCCCGCCTCGTCCTCCGCCCCCGACGTGCGCGGCTTGTGCTGAGACCACTCGCGGGGCGGGGCGAAGGAGATCATTTTGTCATCCGCATCGTCGACATCTGCGTCTCCTTCTGTACTTCTAGTACTCTCTCGCCCAGCGGGCCAAGTTGTCTCTGCAATGTCGTTCGCCTCCAGAAACGAAGCCGCTTCTTCCTCTTCTAACTTGCGCTTGCTCTCGAGTCCGCCGCCTGCATCCGTGCCCGCCTCGCCCGGGGACGATCGCTGTCCAATATCATCTTCACCACCACCGCCACTATCCCGCTCCATTGGAAGATTTGCTCGCAAATCTTCCATGCGCGCTTCGTGTACGGTGGCAGCCTTCAAATCCACCAGTTCCAGCATCGACATCTGCCGCGGCACCGCGCACCCAATGTGCTCTCGATGCAACAGCAGCTCCGGCAAGGCATCTTCCGCCTGGAGGTTGGCCGTAATGGAGTGCTTCTCGCAGTCGAACGGCTGGTCGCAAGAATTGAAATCCAACCGGTCGTGGTCTGCATGTTTTATTGTTGTTTTGCTCTCAGTCTCAACATGATAACCATGCGCTCCATTTTTATTTCCCTGTCTACTACTTCCCTCGTCGACGTCGTCCCATCCCTGTCTACTACTCGTCCCATTCCTGGTCTTCTTTTTTCCACGCGTGAACCGTGGGGTAGTACCACTCTCCGTGGTACTATCACCATTCTCGTTACTCCCTTCCCACAGCTCGAGGAACGCGCCGGGATGATGGACAGAAGAACCACCTGGCGTCGAATGGTCGTTTCCATTCTCATATTCCGTCTTTGTTTCCCCTGGTGGTGCCGCATTTATTTCACCTCCAAGTGCTGACACACGACCTTTCTCCTTTGCGATTCTGTCCGCCTCGAACTGCATCACCGTGTCCAGGTAGTGCTCGGTTTCCCGGTTCGCCTCGGATTTCGGCGGCCGGAACATTCCCGCCGCGTGCAGAAACCGCGTGTACTTTGCGTCCGGGGTGTCATCGTAGCCGAGGAGCTTGAAATGCGTGTCAGCCAGGATGTTATCGGCGTTGTCGACGTCAGAAGTAGAAGTAGGTAGCTGGAACTGCGCCACACTAGAGCTGCTGGTGCTGCTAAAGCTCAGCCCATCAACATCACCGAAGGGAATATCAAAACCATGAACATCGGGTTGGCCGCCAACATTGCGCGACGGTTTATTCCCATCTTCCCGACCCGCCTCTGATGTTCGCTTTTTTACTTCAACATGGTGTTCCCGCGAAGAAGAGCTCGGTGTTATTCTTGCAGCCACAGCCTCAGTATTTTTCTCGTCGTTGTTGTAACTTGTTTTCCCACTCGAAAATGAAGAAGCTTTGACAATCACGCTAGAAGTAGACGGTTGGGCCGAGGCGGAGTCGGCGGTAGCCTGACCTAGTCTAGAAGTACTTCTGTGAGCCTTCGTTTTCCGCGCTTCCACCTGATTCGTCGCGGTGTCCTCGTGTGGCTGTGAAATAATTGTGCTGGAACGTCGACCGGCGTAATCTGCTTCTGCATTGTCTACGACTGCAGTCTTCTTGTTTGTCCCCGCAGGTCGTTCACCATCACCATCCGCTAGCCGACGTGTAGACCTGGACAATGACGCCGGAGGGGTCAGCCCCCGGTACTCCAGGACGGAGCTGGGTGTGTCCTCTTCGCCATCGGCATCCAAATCCACGAGATTATGAACAGCCGGACGCTCTTGCCCCGCTGCGACCGGCGTAGCTGGATCTGCGCCTCGTCCCGGCTGTGCGGTTACAGTAGCAAAAATTATAACTATCCCGGGGGATGCTAGATGCAGTGCAAGGAAACCGGTCACCAGCGTCGAAGTTAGAAATACTGCCGCACAAGACCCCGGTCTTCGACATAAACGCGCTGCCCCCACTCCGCCCCGCGAGCCGCCAACGGCTGCCCTCGTGGCGAGGGCGACCATGGGAAAGCGCAGGCTTACGTGATCATCTTGTCGGTGTGTGTTACAGCACGGAGAGACGAGCGCTTGGACGAAAAATAAATTAATTTCGCTTATACGAAAAAAAGGAAAAACAGAGACCAACAACCGTATATCGCTCCTCGTCTTCAAGAAACATCCACGCTCAGACAACACACTCCGAAGATTGCAGGGCAAATTTGAGGGCAAGTTTGATGAAAGCAAACAACCCAGCGCAACTCCGGCCGGATGAACTTGTCTCTCTTCGAGAGCCCCTTCCCGTGAGCGTACTAACGATTTTCGCTCTGACAAGAGCACCTTAGGATAGCCGCTTCCAGAGGATCAATCGTTGACCGCAGGTGCGGTTCACCTGAGCATGCGTCTGCAAAATTCAGTGCGCAACTACCCCGATGAACCCAAGCACCTGCTGGTACTAGAACTCCCAGTACTTGCAGAGATCCTGGGCCGGACAGAGCCAGAGGTCGGCCCTGCCAGCAACCATTACCATCCTCAATGGAATGCACTATTCAGTTTGGGTTTTTATCTCCTTCTTGGAAGAAAGCGAAATCTTACACGACGTACGAAACAGACGGTCTGTGCTGGATAATTCGCTTTAGAGTCTCTCAACGTGGAGAGGAGTTTGCCAGTCTGCCAAACAAAACCTCTTCCGCCAGGCTGTAATCCCGCTTCGGCCGCAACTGCCCAAGCCTCTGGCCTCGGATGAGGGAATTGGTGCCGCTATGCACGGAGTCAAACCTTAAACTTGAGCAGTTAAGTTGTGAAGAACAGCGCGAGTACTAGGCGCGACGTGCATGATGTGCAGCTGTTGTGGTCTGTGCATTGTCATCAAGTTCCATCATTTCCTAGAGCAAGTGACAAACTACAGCCCTGTCGTGAAAAATGCAAATGAGCATGAACTGGATTTTTTGGCTCAAAGTTATCGGGATAAATAAAATTCTCTCCGTCCATACTGTTCCAACTGCTCCTCCAAAGTTCGCCGTTCTCCTCTCTTCCGCGCCACTTGCTGGTTGAACCGTTCCAAATCTCGGTGCGCCTGCGCATTGACCTTGTCCAACCCGTTCCTCAGCCTCCTCTCCTCCACGTTCTGCCGCGTCAGCAACTCTGCCGCCGCGGTCTCCCGGGCTCGCTGCCCCCGATCGACGTGATCACGCGGTAGGTGCGGCTGTGCGGGGAGTTGCTGCGCCGCTCGTGGTTGCTTCCACCTCGCGTAAAACTCTTCCCGGCCCTGGAGCAGCCGTGCGACAAAAGGCGGGGAGAAGTTAGAAAGTTGGAGGACATGATCTCCTGGAACAGGGGAAGCAACATCAGTGCCCTCCTTTGCACCTTCTCCAAGAGATTCACCTGTGCCGGCCCGTCTTGCACTTCTTTCCGCTAGTACTCTCTCCAAAGACTCCTGCCACAGAACCTCGTCGACCTCAAATTCTGCATCAGATTCGTCAGTAACCGCATTCTCGTGATAGTCACGCCACGTTTGTAGAAAAACGGCGTCGAGCTCCCGATCTTGTGCAGTCTCGAGCGATGTTGAACCATCACAATTGGCGGGTGCAGAAAACGTTGAAGAAAGTATATTCGGCTTTTTGCCTACTGCACCACTCTTCCGAGTAGAGCTTTCCGATCCTCCGGCCATCTTCACCTGGCGCAAGAGGTTCATGTTCGCAGGTAGGGGTTGTTCTCCTTTCGACGTCATTTCCCTTTTCATTCTCGTCCGGTAATCTGCCAACGTTTGTTCCGCGGGCGAAGGGAGATCGAGGGCCCCTAGTATGTAGTCCAACCCTGCGGGGCTGCGGGCGGTGCTAGGGTTTTGTTGCTGCTCTTCCTCTGTACTTGTTGCGAAACAATCTAGTCGTTCTTTGGAAGACCACGAAGATGGCAACGGGAGGTAGTCGTCGCTTCCTTGCAACTCCCGCGTACGCAGTGATTTTTCCTCTACTCTCTTGTTCAGGAGAAGGTTCTTCTTCTGAAACTTTTCGCAGTACAGTTTGAAATTCTCGCTATCTTCGTAATTTCTCGTCCTCATCTTCGAGCTGTCGTACGGAAAAATGTAATCGCCCAGCTGCTGCAAAATTGTCGTTAGCTGCTCGTGTTTCCTATTCTCGAAAGTTTTCCCACCTGCGCCGGCCTCGTCAGCTGCATCTTCTTGTTTTTCTTGGGCCCCCGCAGCTTCCACTTCTTGAGTGGCCGCAGGAGCATTCAAGCCCGCCACCGCTGCTAAGATTTCTTGCAGCGCGTCGCGGGTCGCGTACGCTTTGTCGAAGTCAAACTGCTGGCTCTGCTCCCCTTGCCTCTCGATCTCCTCGTCGAGCGCGTACCGCAACGCCGCCTTCCCGGCGAAAAATGCGTCCTGCTGCAGCATCTTTTTGGTGGACGTCGGATCGATGTCGGGGAACGACCTTTCCAACAGTTGGTCGAACGCGTTCTCGCAGAACCGGCGGCAATGCGGGTGGGTGGTCGAGAAGGTCTCCGTGATGTAAGAATCCAATAACTTTTCTTCCTCGCTTTTCTCCAGCAGGGATCCACTGTCCAGCGCCGCTTGCTCGAGATTCTGTTTCATCCGGTCCGCCTCCGCTTTCTCTTTCGCCATCCTGGCCTTCACGAGCTGGATGTCCCGCTTCAGGGCCCGCGTCTCCTGTCGCGCCTGCAGCTGCCGCTGGTTCACGGTCCGCGCGGCGGGGTGGAACTCGTCCCGCCGGGTGGTTTATCCCGTGCAGAAGATGACTCGCATTCCAACATTGGAATACTGCATCACAGATCTCACTATCTGGGTTGCAGCATATGGCATCATACAACCTGGTGCGTTTTTCCTATTCTGCAAATCACCATCTATTGCCGTGCAGTTTCTGCTTTGATGATGTGCGACGATACAACTTCTGTATACGCATATGATGTACGCGATCTGGCGCTCCCGGTCCCCACGGATTGCGGAGGAGGAGGTGCTTTGCGTGGGAGCCAGGCTCAACCCCGAGACCGCGGTGCTATGGGAGTGCCCAGCTGCTCCCCCTCTTCTTCATTCGTTTGCCATGGTCAGCAATTCAAACCCCCGCACACATCGAGCCTGCGCATGACAAGTGGATGATCCGAGTGTTCGGCTACTTCCGGATTTCGTCATGCAAACAGTGCCACAGGGCAGCGTCGTGAGTTGCGTTTTTGCACGGCATCATCCGAATGATGCGTGACAAGTTAGCACCTGCGTTGTTGCAGAACAAATCAGGAGGGACCAACGTGTGCACTCTCATAGGTGCCGTCGCGCACATAGAAACGGACGTGATCGACTTCGTCGCGCGTGGACGAAGTAGATCCTCGTTTGTCCAACTCGTGCCCCGGCTCGAGCAGGGTGCGAAACAGGTAAAACCGTCCGTGTTGCGGGTGGAGTTCTTGAGGTTTCGCGGACGTATTGCTGCTTGCAATTTCGTCCGCCGGAAGCGGATTTTTGTGCCTCTTGGTCTTCTTCTCGTCGTGCCCGCTGGTTTCGTCGGACAACGACCCCCCGGGGCTGAGAGTCAAGCCCTGATCTTCACTTTTCCCTCTCTGCCTTTTCCTGTTCCCCCGGACGAGACCTGCACCTTTCGCCTGCGTGGAAATCTTGCCCGCCCCACCGATGGCTCGAGCTTTTGCCCCCGCTTTGGAAGAAGTTTTGCTTTTCGCTTTACCCGGTCCACCTCGTTGAAAGCCTGATAGTACCTTGGGTGAAGCTGTTTCATCCTTGTTGCCACCGGTTGCGGGCGAGGCAGAGTTGTTGTCCGGAGATGTAGTTGAGGCGAAACCTCTTTCCTGCTGTCCGCTGTCCTCCTCCACTTTCACTCCCAGGATCGCGTCCACGCCGGCGTTGCGCTTCGCCAACTTCTCCGCGTGGTGCCCGTACCGCTTGCAGTTATGCATAACGCAAAAGTACTTGATGCAGACGCACCAATTTCATTTATACGAATTGATTCAGGATTTGCGAACAACTTGTCCCGCGGATTCAGGTGAAAAGGGACAAACGCAAACCCGCCGTGCATAAAATAAAAATTGCGATTAATATAAGTGCATGCAGTCAACTTTTGCAAAGGATAGCGATCCTTGAAAAATGCGTGCCAGTCCGTACTGGCGCCGGGGGGCTCGCGGACAATCTTGATGCGCGGACCCTCGGTGACCGCGCCGGGCAAGTGTCTTTGTTGCTGCTCCTGCTCTTCCAGCTCATCCACCAGGGGCTTCTCGTACAGGGGGATCTTCATTTGCGACTTGTTTTGCGGGAGGTTCATCATGTTCTGACTAGGAGAAGTGTTCGTCTCTTTCTCCGGCGAGTGACCGGCATGGGAAAGCGCGGCAGCCGTTCCATCTTTCTGGTGATTTCCTCCCCGGTGAAGAAGACCCGGCGGCAACCCAACCCCCGCGGCCTTCCGGCTTCCCGTGGTCTTTGTCGCGTAGAATCCCTCGGGCGCAAAGAACATCTGCGCCTCGCGGGTGCTGTTGTTCCCCTGCCCACTGCGGTCCCGGTGCAGCGGTTCGTTGCGCTCCAACCGGGTGCGGCACTTCCCCAGGTGGTAGATCTTCTCCAGCAGAAACGGCTCGGAGTGGTCGATGTAGTTCACGCAAGACCGCATGAAATCGCTGATCCGACGGGCCTTATTCTGGTCCGGCGCGCAGACCCAGTTCTGCTGGAGGTAGGGCCGGAGCGCCGCCGCCCCGTTCAGCGCGGCGAGCAGGAGTCCGTGCACGGTCGCGGGGTCCTCGAGCTTCTTGGCATAGTTTTTCGCGGCATCCGGAGACGATTGATGGGCGGCGGGTCTGTGCTTCAGCGTTTCATCCCGGTTCAATCCGTCTGGGTTTTCGTTCTCGCGGGCCTTCGTTCCGGGGCGGTTTCTGGTCGCCCCCGGTCGGCCGGCGGCGATTCCCCGCTTCGCTTTCGCCTTCGCGCCGGCGCGTTTCGGCGAAGCGCCCGGGGACCTCGTTTTCAGTGCCGCGGGAGCTGTGCTCTCCGCAGCTTTGTTGCGTTTGCGGCGGAGGCTCTCCTCGATTGCCTTATGTTCGTCCAGGGCCACGCGGTGCGTCTGGCTAGCGACGTCGTAGGCGATTTCCAGCGTCGCGCGGTTCACAAGCAGCTCCGCGAGGAGGTTGCGGGTCTTGCCTTTTTTCCGAGCCAGGTATTCCTCGTAGGCCACGTCGATCACGGCCTCCGCGACCGCGCCGTCGATCAGGTCCCCGACCACATCGCCCCAATCCGCGTTGTGCTGCCGGTCGTAGAGCTGCTGGACGACTTGGGAAAGCGGAGGTAGCTTCTCCAGCTCGGGCGTGGCAGCGGCCCGTGGAGGAGGAGAACCGGGAGTCTTCTTGCGCGTCGCCATGACTTTAGATTGCGCCGCACGCGCTTGCGGGTAGAATAAAGTATGCGCGCCTATTGGTGGATGTACAGCGGTGTTCTGTTTTGGTATGCCGACGGCGCTCACGGACACTGGCACGGGAGCGAAACTCGCAAGCTCTCCGGACATACGACTTTCGACGCTCGCGCACACCACGCTCGCAATCGGTGCGCTCCGAACCTGCTCGCTCCGAGGGGGAAAAAGTTTTACTCTCCGATGTCGCAAACGCCCAAAGAAAGGATCGCGGGACGGGGGCGGCAGCAGGAAAAATGCGTCCGCGTCAAATTTTGCGGGCTCCCGCGGCCTTTGGCAGAGTATTGATTCACTTTACTCCTTGCAAGCCCTTAAATTGACAGGGCCGCCAGAAATACCTGCGGCGCGCGAGCGGCGCTCTGCCGCGGAGGTGCGGCATCGAAGCTGCGGGCCTCACCCGTGGCCGGCGCGCAGTCCCATGCGCGGCCGCCGCCGGCCTTTTGATCGGGCCCCCCCCCGGAATGGCTAGCGCATACCAGAGGGGGCGAGGGCCCGCGAGAAGCGGCAGACCCATAGGGGCCGGGGGCTTTGCTGGAGTCCGGCGCGCGCTCCAATAGCCGCACGAGCAGGGCCCGTCTGTGCGGGGACGGCAGGGCCGTCTGAGTATGTAACTCTGTGTGTGCTGGCCATGCGGATTGTGATCTGTTTGCACATAAAGCCCCACAGATGGCAATTGTGTCCGATTTTTGGCCTTTTCCCCCATAAAGGATCACAACTCTACCCCCAGCCTAAGATTTGTTAGCGCCAGTTGCATTTTTTTGTGCATTGGCCACCACAGATCACAACTTTTTGCACATCTGCCCGCGCAGATTCTTCGTTTCTGTGCATCTGCCAGCGCAGACCACAATTTTTTGCCCATATCCCAGCGCGGATTGCAATTTTTCTCGATATAGCGGCAATTGTTTTTTTTCTGCGCGTTTACCGGCGCAGATCGCATTTTATTGGCTCCAGCCGTGGCACAGTCCGCAGGACCGTCTGGTCCCGAATAAGCACAGCGCCCGATGGCAGCGCCGAAGCGCAGTCGCGGTCGCCCGAACGCGAACACGCGAAGGCCGGGACGGCTCCAAAGCCGCGTCCCGGCGGTGGGGCAAAACTCAAACCAGAGAGCACCAAAAGGCCCCAGCAAAAACATCGCAAACGGGCGAAAGCGAGCGCGCCAAGACGCTGCCAAAGGGCACTGCACTGCGCACCCCGCGGTGGACAAGCCACCGGGGCGCAACAAGTCCTGCGAAACGAACCACAGCAAAAGGACCACGACAAACAGGGCAGGGTGGGTGGGGAAAAAACGAAAACCGGCCAGAGCACGAATGCATCTGGAACAGCTTTCCCTGCTGCCCATCGAGATCGAGCTCCGCGCCCGATCTCGCAAGCCCGATCCGGGGATCGGAAACACCAGGATGCCTGCGACGGGGCAGGCCGTCCTGGGAACAGAAGCCTGCAACACAAAGCAGGGCGACCAGCATCCATGGAAGGGCCAGAAGGCCCCGGGGCAAGCCAGCCCGACGAACATGGCCCCGAAGGGGTCAACCATAGACCGCCCCGGGCAATAGACTGCCCGCCCCTGCGCATCCGCTTGCCCCCCCTGGGCACCAGCCGGCCGCGGAACTGGCCCGGCCTGGGCCAATCAAACCCCGCGCATTCGCAGGCTCACGCGCATGCATTTTATTGGCTCCAGCCGTGGCACAGTCCGCAGGACCGTCTGGTCCCGAATAAGCACAGCGCCCGATGGCAGCGCCGAAGCGCAGTCGCGGTCGCCCGAACGCGAACACGCGAAGGCCGGGACGGCTCCAAAGCCGCGTCCCGGCGGTGGGGCACCATGTCCACCAAGCTCTTCCGCGCGGAAGAGGGGGGCGACCGAGCCCCCAAAGCCCCACCGCCACCACGCTCTTTCGGGCGGAAGTGCTTGACGCATGTGTAAGCGCAGCTGCAGACCAACAAGTGCAGACCATGCACACGCGCCTGACCTTCGGCTCGCAGCCAGCTTCCCGCAAACAAGTAGGGCGGCCTGCTCGGAGCAGGCGAGGCGACGCAGCGTCGCTGCCAAGGTGGGTCGGTGTAGACCATGACACAGCGAGCACAAGCGCCAGCAACCGCGTGGGGTGAATCCAGCCTGGGCTGGACCCGACCGACCCACCTCGGAAGCGACGCCCGTCGCCTGTTCCCGCCAGGTGCCTTCAAGCGAGTACAAACACAAGTCGCGCCCCGAAGGCGGGCAAGCCATTACCTGCAGATCACCGGCATCGCCGGGTGCACCGAAGCCCCGTCGCCGCCGGCATAAATGCGAGGCCCGCCGCCACTACGGACACGGACTTCCCGCGCGCGCCGCAGCTCCTGCGCCAAGTGGAGCCTCGCAAAACCAGGAAAGGGACACTCTTCCACAGCCCTCGGCCGCAGGTGTCAGCCGCGCCCAGAACCTAGCGACATACTGATGCGACCAAGAGACACAAAGATGTATTACGGGCACCGCGCGCGAACCGCGCCTGCCGCGGAGGAGGACGGCGACGAAGCGTCGCTCCCGACGTGTGTCGGTCACAACAGCCTCGCGCCTAAGCACAAGCGCCGCGCACCCGCGTGGGGTGAGTCCGGCCTGAGCCGAACCCTACCGACCCACCTCGGGAGCGACGCTCGTCGCCTTCCAACCCCGCCAACCGCTAGTCCTTGCGCAACCGTGCAGCAGGAAGCGGCCAAGTCGTCCTGCGTGCAGGTGCTACGAGCGGGAAAAGCCGCGCCTGAATGCAAGCGCCGAAGCAGAGTCGCGTCGACCGCCGACGACCAACAGCGCAAGCTCGCCAGAAACTACACAAGCCTTCAGCTTGATGCAGAAATGCGCGCAGGCATACCACCAACAGACGGGAACTGCGTCACAACAGACGCGCGCCGACCACCAGGGCCAAACTGTGCAAGTTTACCACAGGCTGCACCTGCCTCGGACATGAGATGACTACAACGCGCGCAAGCATGCCACATGCTGCAGCCGCCTCAAAAAGAGGCGCGCGTCGACCACCGACGCCGAACTGTGCAAGCCTACCGCAGGCTGCAGCAACCTCATAACTGAGGCGAAGTCGAGTGCAAGCATGCCACATGCTGCATCATCTGCCTCACGACCGAGGCGCGCCGACCACCGACGCCGAACTGTGCAAGCCTACCACAGGCTGCAGCTACCTCTTAACTGGGGCTAAAGCGAGTGCAAGCATACCACGTGCTGCATCTGCCTCACGACCGAGGCGCGCCGACCACCGACGGATTTGCTTTGCGACAATCCCCATCACACAGGGGGCTCCAGCGACGAGGAGCAGCAGGCCGCATCGTCGCATCGATGCTACAGCCAGCTCAACAACCAGCGGGCGGCCGTTCCGCATGAACGCACCGCCCCGCCCGGTCCTGACAACGCGGGCCGGCGCCTGCAGTGGGGGAGGGAGGCGAATCCCTACCAAGAAAACCGGCCAGAGCACGAATGCATCTGGAACAGCTTTCCCTGCTGCCCATCGAGATCGAGCTCCGCGCCCGATCTCGCAAGCCCGATCCGGGGATCGGAATCACCAGGATGCCTGCGACGGGGCAGGCCGTCCTGGGAACAGAAGCCTGCAACACAAAGCAGGGCGACCAGCATCCATGGAAGGGCCAGAAGGCCCCGGGGCAAGCCAGCCCGACGAACATGGCCCCGAAGGGGTCAACCATAGACCGCCCCGGGCAATTGACTGCCCGCCCCTGCGCATCCGCTTGCCCCCCCTGGGCACCAGCGGGCCGCGGAACTGGCCCGGCCTGGGCCAATCAAACCCCGCGCATTCGCAGGCTCACGCGCATGCAATTTTTTGCTCGTCTGCGAGCGCCAATCGGTATTTTTTGCGCGTCTGCTGGCAGGAAGCGAAATATTTTACGTGTCTGCCGGCAAGGATCGCGATTTTTTGCCTGTATGGCGGCAAAAGTCGCAATTTTTTGCGTGTGTGTGAACATCAGTTGGATTTTTTGCGCAACTGCTGACATGGATTGCGATTTTGTGTGCACGTGCGGGCGCGGATTGCGATTTTTTTTGCAACTGCCCGCACAGATTGCGATTTTTTTCGCAGCTGCCCGCACAAATTCCAAGTGCCCGCGCAGATCGCGAGTTTTTCTGCATTTGCTGGTGGAGATTGCGATTTTTTGCGCATCTGCCAGCGCAGATTGTGACTTTTTTGCGCGTCTGCCAGCGCGGATCGCGATTTTTTCCGCGTCTGTTGGCATGGATCGCGATTTTTTTGCGCACCTGCCGCCGCGGGTCGCGATTTTTTGCGCGTCTGTTCGCATGGATCGCGATTTTTTTGCGCACCTGCCGCCGCGGGTCGCGATTTTTTGCGCGGCTGTTCGCATGGATTGCGATTTTTTTGCGCACCTGCCGCCGCAGGTCGCAATTTTTTGCGCGTCTGCCGGCGCAGGTTGCGATTTTTTGCGCGTCTGCCGGCGCGGGTCGCGATTTTCTGCGCGTCTGCCGGCGCGGATCGCGATTTTTCTCTCCGGTGCCCGCGCCCGGTCTCCGGTGCCCGCGAGGGTCGCGATTTTGTGCGTCCCCGGCCGCGCAGGTCGCGATTCCGTTCGGCGCTGGCCCCGGGGATCCCGATTCTTTGCCCCTACCCGGCTTCCGGCTCGCGCCCTATGGCCTAGGCAATTTCGCTACAGAGGGCGCACTCTGAGGGTGTGCATTGCGGCACGGGCCACGCATTGGAACCTACCTGGGCCATTTTGCGGGTGCGCACATTTCCCGCCCCGCTCGGGTAGATACAATAATGGTGCTACTGCCACGCCTTGGCACCGGCGAGCCATTTCGCTGAAGATACGGAGCTCCCCGCTGCCCAGTCGAATACAATGACGCAGGCGCCAGCACACGATGCACTGACTGGCACTGACCCACACCATTTTGGGTCTCCACACCTCCACACCTGCGCAGGCACATTGAGTGGTAAGAACGATCACAACAAGCAGGCGCGCCTATCGCCATTAAAGAAGATTAGGCCACGAAGATCCACAAGGGAGCAGTAGTGTTGTTTTCCTGTACTTGCTCCGCGTCGTACGAAAAACGCATCAAACCTGTCTCGTTTACTCCAAATGTTTATTTTCGCTATTGAGAACGATTGCAAATAAGACAGCAAGAGTGCGAGACTCGAGTCCCAAGAGAGCTGCGCCCTTGTTGAGCGATATTGATCATCTTCGAGAGATCATCAACGCAAAGTGGAGAGCGGCAAAAGGCTTCTGTGGTTTTTTCTAGTTTTTCTGCTTCAAAAGATGAATACTTCGCTATGCACACAAGCTCATTTGTTTTGATTTTTCACGCCCCGTGCACACCATAGTCCGGTTTTTTTTTCTTGTGCAAACACAAGTTGAGGTAGCGACGCGGAAGACTCGAATTGTTTCGGAAAATAAAGACACTGTTTCTTCTCTTACTCTTGGTACGTCCGCCGGCGCTTTGTTGTGTTTCCGCCGCTGCGCTAATAACTACGCCGAGAGCATCTTCTCAGCTATCGCGCAATTGAAAATAACACCATGACAGTTTACCCCGACCCCACGGAAGACGCGCGGGCCGTCTCAACGATCGGTATCAATTTAAGACTAGTGCTAGTCATCTGTGCTCTTGCGGAAAATTCAGTACTCCTCATTCGCACATCCTCGTTCACAAAAGAAAGTTTCTGTGGAGCTACCACTGCTTGCAGTAAACTTCTGAAGGTCTTGAATAGAAAGTAAAAGTAATTATCTCTTGTAGAGCGCCGTCGGACTGGTGCGTACACACGTTTTCTTGATGCAACCAAGTAGTGCAGATTCGCCTCATATTAAAAAAATCGTAGCGCCTTCTGGCACCACCGCGATTCAGTTCACCACGCCGCTGAAGGCTTCGCCGGCCGACTGCTGTTCGGTCGATATCGCGGACTACTTGTCCCCGAAAGCGTATTCCGAGCGCAAGCAGAACCACACGGACCACGGGGCTATGGGACTGTTCTCGGACATGTAATTTATTTAGCGTTTTTTTTCCGTCATGCTCGTAGATCACCGATGTCATTCTGTTTTGGCTTTGCATAAGCTAGATCGCTGCACATATTTCTCGATGCAGTACAATTATCTCGCAAGGACAGAGTTATCGAAACGAAATATCACAAACCGAAAAACCCCTCTTCTCTTAGGCGCTCCTTCCCGCACGAGCAGCATGCATCGCCGCCGGACCTGCCGTCGACCCAGACTCTGCCCGTCGACAAGATGGCTTGGGATCATTCTGCGGGAGGCGTGTCGCATCCGCAAGGGACGAACAAAGGTGCAGCCAACGGTCCCGTGTTCGGTGCCACCCCGGACGCTTCCCCGGCGTATTTACCGAGCATGCACGCGGTAGGATGTTTGCTGCTTTGCTAGATTTTTTTGTCAACATCCGCGAGTAGAAAGAACACGCTACCAAACGTCGGTCTGATACTGTTTCTACTTTGTGATTATGCTACAACATGTTGTTCAGACATTATTCATCGAACAGGCAACCTCCCCGCCCACGATGCCGCCGCCGGTTATGCCAATGTTGTCGACTCCGTTTTTCGATGCGGATTCCCCCATGATGTTGCCTTCGATGGTATGAACCGAGAAAGAGCAAAGTGATGAAAAATCGAAATGTTTCAGCGTGTTGTATTGCAATATTTCTATGCATAATTCGAAGATCTCCGTGAAGCTCTGGAGGCCTTTGTGTTGTTTCAGCTTCGCATCTTCACATCGCATGCTGATTTGTAGCAAATTGTTAGCTATGTGTCCTCGTGTACGACTGCAAGAAATCGAATCAAGAACACTTCCCCTACTTTCCCACTCCATACGCCGCCCCGAATGGAACCACCCTGCCCTGCATGTCGCCGTATCCGAAGGAACAAGGAAGCAACTTGAGAAACTTTCACTCGGGTACTTAGAAGTACTGATCTAGAGACAGAGTCAAAGCGTTTTTGGTTTTGTGTCGCTGTTCTTATGTGTATGCGCATGACATAGATTATCGGCTTTTGGTTTCAATTTCATTGATTTATCAAAAAAATGTAGTAAAAATCAAAAAAATGTTCCTATCGCAGATTTTTCCCTGACCGGAGGTTCCGGCCTGACCGGCCACGTTTATCAGGGTACGGACAGCACGTCTATCCTATGTAAAAACGTCCCCACCCCAGAGTCAAGATGGGGATTTTGCAACACAAACCTTGAAGTTTTGGGAACCACGCATGACAAATTGCAGGCTATAGTGTAGTCCAGTTTAGCAAGGGAAGCCGCATAACAAAGCGATCTCCTTATGCTGTTTACAGCATTACAAGTTCCAAAACACGATTGATAATGCCCCTCATGGGATCGCGCATTACAAACGCTCTTGTGCTTGCAGATCTGCATCACAACTCTGGGATGGGGACGTTTTTACTCAGGATAACGTCCATGCCGAATTCTTCCCCCGAGCGCATGACCACGTCTCCCGAGTTGGTGGACCCGCATGGAGCTTATGCATTGCAAAAATTGTTGTACTATCGCACTAGAATGTGATTTCCAATTTTTGCAAAGGTAATTCGTGGTAAAAATGCTGGACCAGCTGGAGGTCCTTTGGAAAGGGAACTAGCGGACTTGTTGTGGTGCAGCTGTGTTGCATAAGTGATTTAAGATTTATTTTTATGCGCTGGTACAACAAAAGCATTTATTCACGGCATAAAAAAGCTACTGGCCCGCAGTCCGGCATGATGACCCAGTTTCAGCAACAGCACCAGCAACAAGCAAAGTCACTCAACTGCCTCATGTCGCACCTGGTCTCGACGAACAACGGAAATATGGAGAACTTCAATGGACAACAGCAGCAGACGCCGCCGTTGAGCGGCGGTTGCGTGAACCAACAGCATGTTGGCCCGATGATGAACCAGCAACAGCCATTTAGCAACCAGAACTTCAACCTGCAACAAAACCAGAACAGCTTTATGTTCTCGTCTCCCGGCGGGGGAGCAGCCCCCGTCACCCATGCTGGTGGTGCCCCAGCGCAGCAGCAACAGCAGCAGCAGGAGTACAACAACTTTGCGAACAACAATGCCGCGACGACCAACCCGCTGCAAAACACGGTTTCTTCGTACCAAACGACCAACTCGTCCCCGTTGTTGAGCGAGATGAATTTCGGGTTGCAAGACTTGCAGCGCACAAACGACGTGTCGGTGTTGACCGCGAACACGGGTGCCACGACGACTTCGGCGAACTACAACCACAGCGGTCAGTACAACAACATTATGCACCAGGAGCCGACGAATTCCGCGAACAGTTCCGTGATGCAACAGACCAATTCGCTCGTCACACTGAACGGGTGGCAGCAGATATCAAATGCAAAAATGTCTGGGTCTGGAAGAATGCGCGACTTGTCATGCAGATTTTCCATGACTCGCGAGGTCTGGAATGCAGGAACTAGCATGACAGACTCTGTGAGATCTCTGTCACGCCTGTCCCGCATGAGAAACTCCCTCTCAGCCAGGTCAAAAGTGGACAACTTTTGGTAAGCATGCAACACAGATTTTTACAGGATGCAGACTTAGCATGACAAGTTGCAACCTTCCAGACCCAGACATGTTTGCAATGCATGACAGATCAACGAGGACAACCGGTTTGAGAGCGTGAACAGCCTGACGAACTCTACGTTTTATGCCAACAATATGCTCTGCAAAAGTTTATTTCTCGGTCTTTTACTAGTAAGTTGTTGGGAACAAAGAAGTGTACCATGATAGGACCTGAGTAAAAATCTTACGGACAACATCAGCTGCGTGACAAATATTTGTTCACTTGTTTATTTTCTTTTGGCAATCAATACAATATTGTCCACTAGTAAACTGCAAACTCACTTTTGCAAAGATGCATAAACAACAACGAGCCGCAGGTTGAGACGAATCAGTATAGCTACAGCCAGACGAACACGGGTGCCGTCGAGTGGAATACCTACAACAACCAGGTTAATGACAACAACAATTTCAACAACCAGACTTACAACTACGCCGGTGCGGGCGCGGCCGCGCCAGGCTTTCAGCAGCCGATGGCCCCCGCGCCGGGAAACGAAGATCAGAATTCATCTTCGGACAATTTTTATGCGTATGATGCGAACTACAGCTGTACTGCTGGCACCAATGGAGATGCAGTCAGCGGCGGAAAAAATAAAGGCGATGATCAACAGGTCGTGGAGCAAAACCAGGGTCAGTACAACTTGCACGCCGCGACCGGTAAGAACTTTTCCTCCTCCCAACAGCAGTACACCAGTTTCCGGGAACATCGCAGCGGGGGGAAGATGAACGCGAAGAACTTCCGACAGCAGCAGCAGAACAACGGGTTTGGTGGGAATAAAAACGCCGGTCGGAAAGGTGGGGGTTTTTCCAACAATAGCGGCGGAAAAGGTTCCGCCGCTATTGTTGTACTTACCGGCGGAAAGGTGTTTGGATCTTCTTCTGCAGCCGGATCGTACCACAACGGCAAAGGAAAGAAGAGCAACTCCGGAGCAGGTCAACATCGCGGATCCACTTCGCCGGGGGGAGGCTGCAACTACTACACCAGTACTAGTGCCAACTATCAGATGAACAAGCCCGTCTGCACGGATAACCACGCCACACTGGGGCTGGAAAACTTCGACCAGGTCGTGAACGGCAACTGCTACAAACCGAGTACTTTTGGAGCAGATGGTGGTACCACGTCCTCGCCGGCGGCGCACCAAACGACCTCAGGGGGATACAATAACTACGGGGGTTACAAAAATCGTACTGGGGTCTTCAACATGGAAGATGATAACAAGGAAAATATCGACCCGAACAACAGTACTTCTGAGATGAACGGAAGCGGCTGCAGCAACGAGGGGAAGTTCTACGTTCCGCGCGACACGGAATCCTGGGGGAAGGTGCAGAAGGACGTGGAGCACATGCACTACACGCAAAATTTGAACACGAACTCCGCGAAAGTGTACATCCAGACGCTGATGAAGACCATGGACAAGCGGAACCCGGTGGCGACCACGATCCTCTTCCGTAAAATCTTGGAAGTGCTGCGCTACATGCAGTTTGTCGACACGACCAGACGTATTCTTCTTCGGATTTCATTTTCAAGGCTATGATGGAGGAGCTCGGATTTTTTCAAAAGAAATGTTGTCGTCTACTTCACGATGTGTCACTGTTATGATCCTATGATTATGTGAGTGCGCCGTCATGCAGCATGAAATTCGCTTTACAAATCACAAAATCTTCTCAGCCCGTCGGTTGCCGCCGATCTCGGCTCCGGTGCATTTGACGTTGTTGGTCCGCTGCTTTGAGTCGATGATCTATGGTGTTGGGGGTGCGCCGTACCTGGACGCTTCTGAGCCGTCGTACATCAGTCAGATCTACGAAGTGTACCGTACCCTGCAAGTGAAAAATTCCCACGCGACCGCGGCCATGCTCAAGGCCTGGGGACTGGTACTGATAGATATGCTCGACGGACCCCGCATGTAAAAATGCGCATGGGAAGGTGGCTTGGTGAATATAGAGTGCGCATGACAGATTCGGCGAAGAAAAGAAAACTAGCAAAGGAACTGAAAAGTGACCTACAACGCTTCTTTTAGCGCAGTTTTCGCATGCCAAATAAAGTTTGCAAAAGTCATTTCGCATGAGAAATTTACGGTGAAAATAAACCAAACTTACAAGGTTGGCAACCTGCGTCAGTGCAGCATTTTCATCGACCAGTACCGTGCGTTGGAGAAGAGTTCGTTATGGAAATGAATTTTGATATTACCACGGGGATCTGTGATGCGTCACTTGGCATGAGAAATACGATTTCTGACGCCAATTGATGCATCACAGGTTTCTGTATATCCGTTTTCTCCCCCATACCCCAAGAACGAGATTTACGCGTTTCTGATCTACCAGTCGGCTTTGGACGCGGCGTTGCGCCACAACAACCAGGAGCTGGAGGAAAAGATCCGGTACTTTGATAAGCGGTTTTCTATATGCACATGTTATTCGCATGAGAAACTGGAATTGCTACTGCATGTTTGTTGCAGGCTGCGCATGTAAAAATGCAGCTTTATTCTTTGTGGCCCCCGCATAGGACGAACTACTACACGAAGAAAACATCATGGTCAACATCCGCACTGCGTAAGAGGAAAGGAACAGCTCTTGCCAGTCGTCCGAATTGCAATTCGAATGCTATCAGGCGCTTCATCCATGTTGATGCGATTTCGGGCGTCGACGAGTACTGGAACCGCAGTGTGAAGGTGGATATGCACTGCAAAATCATTCTCGGACAGCTTGTATGCTTACAAACTGCAGGCTAGCATGACAGATGTACTTCCCTTGTTTCTGACCTGAATCTGCATCATGGAACAAGTACAATGCTCCCTCGTGGAAACATTTGCTATGCAATTTGTACTACTATCTAGTGGTTGATTGCTTTTGCACTGCATAGTGCACCCGAGCGTGCCGCCGGAGCACTCCCATCCGCACCTGTATCAGAATCAGCACAACGGCTACGGTGACAACCAGCAGCTGAACAGCCCGGTGGCGACCACGAATAATGGATCGCAGCAGCTGTAAAGCGCACGACCGAAGTTGCTCATTTGAAGAAAATGCGGTGAGTAAAAAGTAGGCAATAGTTAATGAAACTAGCTTGAACTTTTCTAGTCAAAAACAAGCGACAAGAATGCAAATTTTGAAAATAGCACCAGTAGTTGTACGCTGCATGATCCTCGAGTGCTCACGGATAGGAGATTTTGTTTCAAAAAGAACTAAAATTCTGCAGGCTAATAGAAGCGATCGACCTTTTGCAATGCGCTCTCAACTTTCCTACGCGGCGGTTATAGGACGACGAGCATTGCCAAGAAATAGAAAACAGAAACCGGAACTAGACCTACACAAATATAGCGAAAGAAAAAATCATCAGTTTTGAGTTTAAGAGTAGTCCAGTAGGCATGTAGTTTTGGGTGAGCATTTTGCACGATTTTTCCATGACAAAAACATCACCAAAATGCACCGGAAAGAACTACTTTCTCCATGTCTACTAGCCATGACAGGCACGGTTGTTTCCGTGCTTCGGCGGGCTACATCGTGAGATTAAGAACTTCAGATTGCATAGACAATTTACCCCTTTTCACCAGTGTCTGCCTTGTGCAGGATTGGTTTATACGATTTATGAACTTTTACTCGGCTAATTTTATTATCGAACTCTTTTTTCAGTTTCTCAGGCGGCAGAAAACTGATCCCATTTTAGCCGTTTCAGCAACACCTTTTAGAACGACCACCGGGTGAAGAAACACACGACGAACGAACTGTTTCGCCCTACCACTGTGAATAGAATAAATGGTAGTTAAGAAAATTGGAGAAGTGCCGACACTGCATCTGGTCAAGCGACCAGAACTTTTTCAAAAAATTGAAAGACTGTGAACTGGCTTTTTAGTCCTTCTGAACAGTTTCTATCTCCAGTTTAGAATTTCAGTTATACTAGTGAACTAGTTTCTCGGTCTTCTTCGGGCCGCTGTTTTTCCATGATTTTTCAGTTTCGTTTATTCAAGAGCTTGTTTCCTCGTTTCTCTGGCTGTTTTCGATTTTTATTGCACTAGTATTCAGTCGCTTCTCTTCAGAAAATCAAAATTTTGTTGTGAACAATTTTAGCAATCAAAACGCTACCAACATGTATGTCTGTTTGTTGTAGCAGAGCTCAACAATGAAAGTTTCAGTTTTCAAACTCAACTTGCAGAGTTTTTCCTCCGGAAGGACAATTATATCTGCGCAGAGAAATTAAAATTTACCGTTTCGCTTAGGGATACAAATTTACCGTTATGACTCCACTGCTTCGCGGATTGCAGAATGAATCAATTGAGAACTCTTCACCTAGCACGGGATATGTTTTCGTTTTCAAAACTATGAAAGGATGTAAAATTTTACCGGTTGTTGAGCTGTAGTTGCAGTTTCCGAGTGTGACCTTTACAATGCTAGTGGTTTTTCACCTTTAGGAACGTTGAGACCTAATCAACAGTTTTATTTTAGAAAATTTCTTCTCGAATAAATCAAATGGCTCTTCTACTAAGAGTCAAATCTCAAGGACCATACGGGAAAACAGCAGCGGCGCCACGGGCAGAAGATGTATGGGACTGAGTTCCAATGAAATTCTGTTTCGCCCCGGTGTGATACTACTGACTCCGCACAAAGCGGGCTTCTGAACAACTGCAGCAAAAACCACGAATGAACTTTTTTTTGGTGAAAATGCAATCAGGATGAATTATCAGACTCGTACGCTCGCCCTTGGTAGCAGTTCCACTTCCGAATGTGGGCATGGCTCGTCCTCCGTACAGCGCAGAAAAAGAACCGCCTGTTCTCGTCGTCAGTGTGTCACTTTTCGTTCACTACCTTCACTGTTCGTACCTGTTCACGTTTATCTCATGCGTTCTTGTTCATCGTACCACAATGAACTAGACAGAAGCCGACCTTAAATTTCGTGCCAGCCCCAAGATTGTACTTGAAAAACACATCTACAGGCCTTTTCCGTAGAAAAGAGACTAATTCACACTAAAGTACTTCTTTACTAAGGTCTTTGCTGTGGCCCCCGCGTTGTGAATTCTAGAAATTATTCACTAGCAGACATCATCAAGAGAAACTCCCAATAAATCATGACCGCGTCTACTTCTGCTTCGGAAAAACCAACATCACTTCTCGTAGCATCTTCGGCTACTTCGAAAGCCTCCACGATGCAGAAGCCCGCGGGCGTCTTCACCGGCGCGGCGATTTTCGCCGCCATCCTCGCTTTTCTCTACCAGCAGTATCTCGAGTGGACTTGCGAAGATCCAACTTCCTGGCGGGCGCCGCTTGCGTTGACCGGGTTTTACCTGTTTTACGCGATTGCGGCGCTGCTTGGGATGCGCTGGACGAGGCAGAGACTCGCGAAGGAAGCAATTTTTAAGAGCGCGACTGGTACAACAACTTCTACAACAGCAGTAGGACCACGAGAGGACAACGACAACGCGCTGGCCGTGAAAAAATGTGCACCGGAGAAGGAGGTGGTGAAAACTTCCTCCTGTCGTGTCGCGGATGAAGAGATGAACAAGATAAAAACAACACCAGCATCAACACCCCCCACGACTTCACTTCTGGACGACGCCGCATCGAGGCTCGCCGTTGCCGAGGGTGCGATTTGGGTGGCCATCCCCAAACCCTTTGTCGAGGGGTTGATGGCCAGTTACAACGTGTTCCAAATCTCTTTCAACTCCGGCTGGTGCCTGCTCGTCCTGTTGACCTTGCACCAGAGCAGCCAACCGCTCCTCGGGTCGGTTTTCGACTACGAAGGGTTCTGCAACGGTGGCAGTGGTAGTAGTTCATCTTCTGGTGGCAGTGGTAAAAACTACACTAGCGGCCTCGGGCTGGATATCTTCTTTCGATCAATATCATCACCCGGGACCACCTCGGACAACATCAACAACACGCTCGGCTTTCTTCTCTGGGTGCACTACGCGAACAAACCCATCGAGTTTCTGGACACCTTTTTCATGGTGCAGCGGGGGAAGGCACCACAGCAACTGACGTTTTTGCACGTCTTATCCTGGGTAAAAACGTCCCCAGAGTTGTCATGCAAAAACGCACGCTCAAAATGTTTCTCATGCGGAGCCCCTTGACAAGTATTTTCTAGTCGCTTTTTTGAATTTGTAATGCTCCAATCAGCATGGTACGCTAGATTTGTGATGATTCTGAACGAGGTAAACAGGATTACAGTACGAGGCCGAACTTGTCATGCGCAACACCCTAAGTGTGTAGATTTGTCTAGCAGATTTCCCATCTTGACTAGGTTTGTGTTGCAAAATCCGCCGCATTTTTTTAAAAAATTGCCGGTTGCAGCGGCATCTAACTCGAAGTTTGACAAAGCACTTTATAAGAAAAAGCACTTCGTAAAGAAAAGCACTTCGTAAAACAAAACGTAGTCATGTAAAGCAGCACGGCAGATACTTCAACATACTAGCAGTGTGCGGGGGGGGCCAATGTGGTCCCCCCCACGCGCTGCGCCTATAAATAAAACACGCCAGGGAATTTTCTTTTTTTTCCAGCAGAGGCTGGCTGTGGGACTTGGGGCAATGCCGGGGATTAGAAATGCAAATATGATGGCAGTGCGTTTCTACTCTTAAGTATCCTGCTTCAAACATGTTTTATTTTTTTTTGGCCTTTTGTCACGCTCTTTGTCATTGTCTTTGGATTAGTACCGCGTCACACAATTGCACAAGTATTTAGAAAACATCATGGAAAATGGCACGCGGAGTCGGAAACATTGAAAACGACGCCGAGCTCGACGGAGCCGCATGAAGGGCGGCGGGGGGTTGGAAGATCTGCGCGCGTTGTCGGGGCCACAGAAAGAGGAAGACCAGGCCGCGGGGCATACGCACGCGGGGGAGGAGGGGGAAAACGGAGGCGAAACGAGAACAAGGGGCGCAGTACGAAAACGGATCGAGAACCAACATGCTGGAGCAGGGGACAAGAGCGGAAAAGTAAGAAATCGGGAAAAAAAAGCCGTATACCTGCGCAATTCCTTACATGTGAATAACATGGTGGGCGGGAGGGGTTCTTCACATTTTTGGAAACGCCCACCGCCCCGACTAGAATAACTGAATGATGAAAAAATTGGGGGCAGGACAAAAAAAAAAAAATTTTCCATCTTGACTATGGGGTGGGGACGTTTTTACTCGGGATACGTCTACCACCACGCGCTCATGGTGTTCGCGTGGTACATGGTGGTGCGGTACTACCCGGGCGGGGACAGCTGGTATCATGTATAATAATGAGTTATTTGCTGCGGTACTCACTCACATTGTGGTTTGTTCTTGAGTCCGAATGTGACATCTATTGGGTCCCGGAAGTGTCAGCGGAACGTCGACCCAGAGCATTGCTTAAATGTACAGTAGTCCTGTGTTATGTTGTCCAGCAGCAATCATGCGATCAGGAAGAAACAAATGCAAAAATCAGGTTCGGCGCGTGGGTGAACTCTTTCATCCATGTCCTCATGTACACCTACTACTTCGTGGCCTCCTATCACACAGAGAAAGCTAGCACTGCGTATTTGGAAATGTTATGCAAAAACAAATAGACATGCCCATGCGCATCCACATGTTGCCTGAAGCATAGTGTATTTTTCGGGTATTAGTTTTGTTTTTGCGTCTTTATCTTTTCCAGATGCGATGTGCTTTAGCTTCTTTCCCCGGGATACCTCTTTCGGCGTGAAAATCCCTTCCTTCGTGAAGAAAACGATGACCCGGCTGCAGATGCTGCAGTTCTGCATCTGCTTCGGGCACGCGGTACTTGTCAGCTCCCTCGGAATCGGGTCGACCCCGGACTGGCTTATGGATTGTAAAAATGTCTGGGTCTGGAAGGTTGCAACTTGTCATGCTAAGTCTGCATCCTGTAAAAATCTGTGTTGCATGCTTACCAAAAGTTGCAGCGCACTTTTCACCAAGCTGAGAGGGAGTTTCTCATGCGGGACAGGCGTGACAGAGATCTCACAGAGTCTGTCATGCTAGTTCCTGCATTCCAGACCTCGCGAGTCATGGANAATGTCTGGGTCTGGAAACTTGTGATGCTGGGTGGCGTATCATGAGGAGGCCACAAGTGCTGGCTCAGCATGACAAGTTTCTGAGCTTCTGTATGATGCCTTTTCTGCATGACAAACTGCGTTTTTGCATGACAGAAAAGTGGGGCTCTTGAGTAACGTGCATGACAGACTTAGGAGTCATGCCAGACAAGCATGACAAACTTGCATTCTTCCAGACCCAGACATATTTGCATTCCATATGGCTGTGCGGCTTGCAAATCTACGTGATGGTGAACATGTATGGAACTGTCAGGATTGAAATTAACAAAGTTGAATTAATTTGTGATGCATAAAATCTATACCAGTTGGACCCACAGTTTCCAATCGACGCATGACAAATTTTTCTGGCCTGTGAAGCAAGTGTGTCATGCTGTTTAGGGCAAGATGGCTGCTCCCTGTCATGCTAGTCAGCAGCCCAATTCATTCTTGACCCTTATCAGCACTAGCATCTGCCTCCCTTGCGCCTTCAGCAATAAAGTCAGTCTTTGTGTCGCATTTTATGCATGACAAATCATTCCAACTTTGTCGATTTCAACTCTGACACATCCATAACATGCTCTTGCTGTTCGGAAATTTTTACTTCACGGCGTACAGGCAGAGGAGTACTAAATCTTGTATCTTAAGGAAAAACGCCAACACCCCAGAGTTGTCATCGAACTCTGCATGCCTCAGGAATAAATGCTTCCCATGTAGCCGTTTTCAAATGCTGTCTTGGGCTTCATTGTCATCCTCGAATCAGGATGACCATGACGCGTTCGATTTGCCATGCAGCTATACCACCAGGCAAATAGGATTTCTACACTGCGAGCCCAAACTTGTCACGCGCAACAACCAAGAACCAAAAGTTGTTGGTTTGTGTAGCAAAGTGTAGTTCATCTTGATGACTCTGGGGTGGGGACGTTTTTGCATAGGATAAGATCTGGAGGAAACTCTAGCGCTGCCGCAACTTCTGCACCGGAGGGGAAAACGAAGAAGCAGGAGTAGGAAACAAGGAACAATAACTTTTTCTTTCATAGCAGGCGAGCAGAGAGAGAGACGGGCTCGTCCTCCTGCGCAGGATACTTATTAATTTATCACATCTTGTTTAACTATGGTGGGACAAACCTCCCGCCTCTCCTCATTTCTATAGTGAACCTCCCCCCTTCTTATTTTCATTAATGTAAATGCCTTCTGTAATTGCAATCACACCTTGCACCTCGCGACGGCTCCGTTTTTCTTCTTTTCGTGGTCGTTTTCTGTTTTTCTTCGTTATCAATCCCCGATGGCAAGAGCTGGGGTTGTGCCCTTCTTCCATCGCCGCACTTCTCTTTCTTCATCGGTTACCTGCGGAACAGCCACCAATTTTTGCATAAGGTGGAGGTTGCGCAAAATGAAAGACAGGCGATCGCCGACGGGTTTTCGCACCTGGAAGATGCGTTTTGGGTCTGCCTTGCAGGCGGACGCGGGTCGCGTACTCACACGGGTTCCAGAAGATGGGGCCGGGGCTTCTCGCGATCGCGGTACCGGGGTGGGGAGAAATGCAAACGATTTTCGAAGCCACAGCGCCAACGTGGAGGGGAGCCGGCGAATTGGCAAAAATGAAGCCAAAAGCACCAGGGGACCATGTGCAATGCCCCTCCGCCTCCCTCCTCCGCCGCCCCGGTCCTCCCAAGGGGGCGCCCCCGTCCCCGAGAAAGCGACGGGGGGCGCGCCAATGAGGGGGGCGCGCCGACCTCTAGTCTTTTCTCCAAGTGGTCTTTGTCCCAACTTAACGCAATCAGCGCGCGCGGGGTTGCAGGTCAATCCGCGCGCGCGCCGTGGGTTGGAGAGTTTCCGCTTTCTTTATTTCTACTTCGCGAGCTCGGCCCCCGCGCCCGAGCCCAGCAGCGGAAGCTGCGACGCTTGAGGCGATGCCGAACGTGTGAGCAAGCCCGCAAGCCGCGCTGCAGGGGCTTCTATAGCGCGCGCAGGGGAGGTCTTTCAAAGGTGGCGCTGGGCGCGCCTCCACAGAGAGGGGCACATCTCGCGCGCCAAGAACCATGCGCCCTCGCATGGTGCCCACACTCCTCGAAATTGCAGGCGGCGCACGGCATGGCGATGGAGGGCGCCACGGCGGTGTGGTTGCTGTAGGCAGTCAAGCTCGCCATGAGCGCGCGCCCTACGGCAGGAGAACGCCGGGCCACGCGTTGCAGCTACCCTGGCGCCGTTGTTGTTTCGGAGGCGTATGCTTCCATACGCAGGCGCCTGCAACAGCAGAGAACTGCGCCCGGTGGCCCTTGGCGCCCGGGCGCGTAATCTGCCTGCTACCCGGTGGGTGATCGGTCTCGAGTAGGCTGCCCCATCTTGTGTTGGTGGTCAGCGGGTCGCGCGGAGTATGTAGAATCGAAGGGAATCTGGTTCCTTGTTGCCCGACCCCCTCCCCTTTCGCATTTGGCCTGGCCCGTTAGCGCGTGTCTTGTCGCTCATGAAACAGACCGCGCGCCGTGGTTTTGTGTATCGCGGCACCGCTTGTCCGGTTCGTGGGATCAGGGCGCGCGCAAACAGGTTTCGCAATAAAACCAGCTTTGGAAGGCAATTGAATTGCCTTCAAAATGAGGAATGCCTGAGGATTGTCACACCATAGAGAGACGGGCTCGTCCTCCCGCGCAGGATATTTATCACATCTTGTTTAACCTCCTTGGTCATACACAACTAGGACATGAAGTACAAGTGTGCGTAGTTTGCAATTTTGTTCTTCTTTGTTGTACTGATTTGTTCTATTTTGTAGTATTCTTGTTTGACCTCATCTTCAAAGGCGCACCGGGAAGGGCGTGCGAATTCGTATTGGAATCGATGCACTATACAAGAACGCAGAGGTGTTACAAGGTACAGGCTGCTGCTAGTCCTCCGACCAGGTTCTTACGATCGAGTATAGTGAAATACGCAGAAGCGAAGAAAAACGCGACTTTTAGCCGAATTGAAAGCTGCAGAGGATGTTCTTTTCGCAGGGTGAAAACTTAAATCGAGGCGCTTTTTCCCCTGCCACTACAGCAGGAAAAAGATAATACAAACGCTACTATTAGCCTAGGAACGAAGGAAGTCGCGATCTCTGCTGGCGTCAGTGCTTCTAGTAGGCAAGCATCTTGGTATGATATCATAAACCAGTGCGCTTCCCGTCGAAGTCGTGTCGAACAAAATCAAGACGAAAGAAAGCCATGCTGCTGGTTTTCTGTTCGATAGTTGCGATAGTAGTCATTCGTGCGCACCGCGAGGATCTTGATGACCTTGACAGACTACAGCCCTCGTCTCGAGTCGTCGAGAAACAGAGAGAGATGAGCGTTTTGAAGTTGGAGATGACAGCACCAGTAGTTCCTAGCGATACAACCGCAGGACACCTCCTGTTCAGCATGACAAATTCACACGCCATGGAACTGATAAACCTCGTTCCCTCGTCGTTGAGTGGAAAGAGGGTGCGAAAGGTCAGTAGGTATCGAGACGATCATCTTCACGACACCTTTCTTCCAGTCGTCCGTGGTAAACTTACTTTCAACAGAACCCAGCGGGGTGTAGAAGTGGTACTAGAATTATTTCAGGAGCTTTTACAAAAGACACCGGGCGGCCACGGCGGTCCCCTGCGCGCCCGCGTTCTTGGGGCGGATGGCATTTTTTTATGCGGACTAGATGACGAACTTCCACGACTCTTGCGGGTCGCTTCGGTTGAAGACCATTTGCAAGTTCTTACAGTTGTAAAGAACCGCCCGTCGGCGAAGAATTCTCAAAATGGATCCCCACATCTCGCCCTTCCTGCAGCCCCAGCCGTTCGGCGCGAACGAGGTGGTGGTCGCCCCCTTTGCGACAAGGAATTTGCGGTTTTCCCAAATCCGGAAGTTCCCCTTCCGCAACCTGCCGCACCCGAGCGAACTGCAGGAATTGCGGGACCACATCCGAAAGAAAGCCGAAGAGAAGGAGTTCGGGAAAAAGGGCGGCGGTAGTAGTGCTAGTTCGAGTTCAAGGAAAAGGAAACAGCCCTCCGGGGCCGCGGGAGGAGGAGGAGGCTTTGGTGGAAGCAGCAACAAGCGACGACCCGCTGCACCTGCGAGCAGCAGCACGAGAAGAAAAAATAAGCCCGCCGGGGGCGGGCAAACGCACAAGAATCATGGGAGTACCAGCGCGACCAGCCCCCGGAGACCGCAGACCACGCCCGCGAATGGAGCCCCGGCGATGAACCGCTCTCTGTCCGGGTCCTCCATCGACCCGGCAAACCAGTCTGTGCGATCCTGGCTCCAGTTTTCGCCCAGCTTGCAGTCCAGCCAGTACTCCGGAATGACGTACACGAACAACGTATCGTGTGTAAGAACGACGCCCCTAAAATATCCCCAGAGTTGTCATGCAAATCTGCATGCCTAAAAACGGTTCTCGTGTGCAACTCCATGAGAGGCATTTTCTCAGCATGCTGTGTGCGAGGACTTTGTTGCGCTCATCTAACCATGCGATAAGGAGCTAGATTTATGATGTGACTTCACTAGCCAAGAACCACTACACTAGAGACCTAGACTTACCATGCGCAACACGAGCCACACCTTGTTGATTTATGTTGCAAAGCCACCATACGCATACTCTAGGGTCGTGGGGACGTTTTGATATTTCCTCAGGATAGAACGACGGCAGAAGCTTCATCGACCCCAACTATTGGCCCAAGTACTCCATCCACCAGTCCGAATTTTCCCGGAACGCGCCCCCGTTATCAATTGCAAAATTGTCTGGGTCTGGAAAGTTGGAACTTGTGATGCTACCTTTGGACTCTACATAAAATCTGTATTGCATGAACAGCATATTAAGAGGCGCAATTCGTGCTACGCGAAGAGGGCATTTCTCATTCGGTATGAGCATCAGAAAGCCCTCGCAGAGTCTCTGATGCTAGGGCATGCATCACAGACCTCATGGGTCATGGAAAATCTGCATGACAAACTTCTGCACTCTTCCAGACCCAGACATATTTGCATTTGATACCCGTACGACACCTACAACTGCGGGAGATCGTTGCTCAACGCACACCTCCTGGAGCAGGCCGTGCAACCCCGGCCCATGACGCAGCAGGAGTACAGTCGGGTGAAGTGGGGCACGAAGGCGATTCGGACCATGACGCGGAAGGGAAAGAACCTGGGTCTGCTGGACAGCCAAAACAGCGGGGTCTTCACCGAGTGGCTGCGCTACAAGCAGCAAACCGACCGGCCGGACTGGTACGACCGGCATCATTTGACGTACGCAAACGACGGAAAGTAAGACCCGGGAAATAGCAGGCAGGGCATATCTGTAAAAGGCAAAAATCAGAAACACGCGGAAGTTCTTCTTCATCTTGTGTATCCTCATCTTGTGTAATATCCGAAGCAGCATGTTGCAGCTAAGGCGCTGCTTATGGCGGGTCTTTGTGTGCAGTTGATATTTTTGCAGTACAAATAAGCCCTGCCTGGCTGCTTTTTTCTGTGGGATAGGAAGATCCAAACCATGCGGGAGTACTTCGACCGCAAGAAGACCATTCCCGACGAGCAGCTGGATTACGTCATACGAACCCGGCAGAACCGCTACAAATTCGAAAAGCGACCTTGGACGGAGGGTGAGGATAAAATTGTTTTTTTTGGTCCTTGTATAAGAACGACGACCACGACTCCCGCAAATAAACACAAAGAAAGTACTGCCGTTGTGACGAAATGAAAATCATCGCACCTTCCTTCGTGTCAATCTGTGCCTTTTCTGCGACCACAACTGAGGAATTCGTTTTTTGCAAACTTCGAAACAAATTTGTCTCAAATTAAGCCAATAAAGTGCCTATTATTTTATCTATCAGGTAACTGCCACTTTTTCCCCGAGCCTCCATCGGGAAAAGGCAGTCGGCCCACGGTCACGGGGGCGCTACGGTCGGACTGGCAGGACGTGGCTACCACGAGGAAAAATTTGGTAAAAAACATCGAAATATGCATTGCAAGAAATATGTCTGGGTCTGCAAAAAGGTTCATTGCGGAACTTGTGATGTCGAAGTCCAATGCTTTGGAGCTCTGTAATGCATGCGGCGGAATAGCAATGGCGCCGCATCTTTGTCACGAAAAAACACTGTTTCTCATGCGGATTACGCACCGGGAAATGAACGTTCAAAGATTTTTTATGCTTGGCTGCGTACTGCAGTTAGTAATAGTGTTAGTCCGTCAGACTCAGAAGTTTTATCTTAGCAGGACAATTATTTTCAGACCTCGATATATTTCCAATGCATACGAAAGAGAAACGTTGCTCGGGGACGAAGTGAACGAGCGGCGGTATCCTGTGCAAAAGTGTCGTATCCGTAATAATCGCAGATGTGCATGGTGCACAAATTTGCTTTATATATTTATCCCAGCGTAAAAAACCATCACGAAAAACTCGATTTTCCAAGCGGAGCAGACTTCTCGTATATGCGATAATTACTGCTAGTACGACACTTTTGCAATGCATAGTCGGTTTTTGACAGCTATTGCCGCGCGCGACGCTCTCGACGCGGTGGACCCGGAGCTGGGGCGTGCGAAACCAGGAACGGCGCCAGGAAGTACTGTTTTTTTGTCAATGATTCGCTAAGTGGAAACTGTGTTTTGTCATGCGTATTTCCCATGTGAGATTGGATTGTCATGCGTAGAACTGCGTGAGGAATGAGAAAGTGTGGATTTTTTCAACTCCGCAGACCTGCTCTCCGCGAGCACGAGCACGGGAAACGGCAGTGTCGATTGGCGAGACGATTTTGTGCGCTTGGAGTCGAGGCTATGCAATGCAAATCATGTTCCTGCCCTTTTCGACGTTATCGAGGTTGTCATGTGGAATCTGCTTAAATTTGAACCTGAGGCCATGTACTTATGCAAAATTTGCAACGTACAACCTATTTCTACGCTAGTTGTAGTGAGGCTCATGATGTGGATCTCAAGTGTAAATAGACGCATGCTCCTCTTCTGTTTCCATCTGCTAAAGAGTTGTGTTGCGCACACTGCGTGGTCAGGCGGACGTCCTGTCCGTGTGGTTCGGGGGTGAGGGTGATTTTGGTGCATACGGGAAAAATTGGTACCTGCACTCGACCTCTCGCGAGTATTTCAGTCCGGAGAAGACCGACTGAAGTTTTATTTCACAATCGAGTACTATTATCCAAATGAACACGTAGGTGATATTGATGAACAAAGCTAATATGCAAAAAATGAACAAATTCAATACCGCGTTTTGCTAGAATGAACACTAACACTTCTTGATGGGCCTGGGGAGAGCTGTTGTACTTCTCACGTCGAGATCGACTGACTTTATGATCCAGCGAGTCCACTTCTTCGAGAATGTATTTACGTTTCTGAACTTGCTTTCACTCTTGCAGTCGTCCTACAGATGACCAGGACTAGCCCTACGGATAGTCCTGGTGTACAGCTACGAGAGTAACATGGGTGGAGGACCACCTTTCGCCACCATGGGTGCAGCAAGGTGGGCCTGCTGTATCTCTGAAGACTGTAGGAATTTTACGATTTGTTGTTGTCACTGCTCCGGTCGTGTCAAAGAACTTCGTTTCCCTTGTACAAACAACGGTGCTTGCCTTGTACAAAAACGCAATAAGCCAGAACGAGTGGAGCAATAGCAAAACTTTGACGAACACACAACTACTGTGAGTCGTCTTCTTCTACTTCCCGCGAGCTTCATTCTCTTTCGGCAAAGTTGGCAGAGTTCCGGGGTTGATGTTTTACGAGGACTAAGAAGATCAAGATCCGTGCTTCGATCTGTGATCACCTCCCTGTCGTGCTAGGAGTCGGAGCCTGCTATCGTCGAATTCTTTCTTGCGTACGGCAAGAAATTACTTACGCCTGGTCCAGATTGCGATCTACTCACTGCGGTCAACCACTAAAAACATTCCGCTTCACAGCCCGCCACTTTGTACTTGTCTCCCGCGCGATGCCCAGAACGCGGCTTCTGTTGCGGCTTTAATGTGAAGGAAGATCAACGCAAGATCAAGCTGGAGGGGAACTTCACAGTGAATATCTTTCGACAGAGATTTGATTTGGACTTCGCACTCTTCGTTGGTTGTCGTGTGAAAGCAAAGATAAAGTTTTTGTATGAAGTTGTGAAGTGCATACATTTCTGAACAAGAAAGTTCTCGTCGGTAATTTTGAAACCTACGTAATATGGTAACATGGACAGTCCTTGTTCCCGATCATGAGTGGTTTGTTTTCGTACGCCCGACCGCGAGACACGCGGCCGGTCGCACAGCTGGGTGCGGAGCTGCGACTGGCGGCGCAGGCACGAGTGCACCGGTCGGGTACGGTACAGCGATTGCTAGCGGCAAGGGTAAAAAAGAATACATGCAACACACACAGCAAAGAGTGGTCTGCCATCAACAATCCGTCTTCGAACAAGAGACACTTGGCCGAGGACGACGTTGGAGGTGTGTGCAACGACCTCACGATAGAAGATAACTCTGGCGTAAACAGCAGCGGAAGTTGTAGTAGAAATAAAGCTCGTGCAGTCGGTGGGGGGAACGAGCAATATTGTTTACCGCCTGTACGTCATCGCGAAACCCAAAGCTCATCGGGGACGGTCACCTCTTCTTCGCCACATCGCGGCAGTTTCAATAAGAGTCAAAAAAATCCGGCGTTACTAGTAACCACACCAAGTGGACGAGGAGGTAGAAGAACCGCAGCCCCACCTCGCGAAGAAGCAGAGCCGCTGTTCGGGGGCCGACAGGCGTCTTTTCGGTCCCCTGAGCTCCCGGTGCCGACGGGGTTCGCTGCGGAACGGCGCGCTGCACGAAATTCTATTGGGGACGAGAAAAGTAGTAGAGCGGGAGCCACCTCCGAGCAGGGCACCGTAGGGCGTGACGAAGGTGAAAGAGCTAGACTCCTCGGAGCGGCACGAGTCGCTAGTCTGGAGGATCCGAAAACGCTGGGTCTTCATATCAGATGCAAATGTGCTGTCTGGGTCGGGAAGACTGCCGAGGTTTGTCACGCTGCTCTGACACGAGAGAAGAACCTGCCCTGCTCAATGCGATAGTACAGACTCCTTGCTTTGCCATGCAGAAATGCGGTCTCTCACTCCGTTTGCGTATGACAGAGCCGCTCAAAAGATTGTCATGCCTGGCTCTGACGAGGAGGCTGCTTACTATCCGCGCAGTAGCATCCCAAGTTTTTTTTTCCGGACCCTGACATATTTGCAATGCATACTTCATCGTGCAGATGATCCCGATAGAAATGATTCGCCGAAAAATTACAGGTATGCATCGCAAATACCACTGGATGTGTGAGGATCTGTGTTGCTGGTACTCGCGTCGCGGAGTAACTGCTTGTATGGCGCAACAGCATCGGAAGCTTTGCAAGGCTTATTGCAGATTCATTGGCAAAGCGAATGGCAGACTGATTTTCCACGCATGACAAAGAAACTGGCTGCTCGTATTCATGCATTTCTTTGAGCTGCTCAGCCTTCGAACCCCGCATCTCAATTCCAGAACACCAGACATATTTGCAGTGCATAATAAGCCGGTCGTTCTGAAATCCGGTAGCGTGGTGCGGCCGACGAGGTACCGGCTGTTTCTGCGTTGCTCTTATGCATCGCAAATATTTCTCGGTCTGGAAGGACGCAACTCTGATGCTGATTCACGAACGGGAAAACATCTGCGTTGCATAGAGGGCAAAAGATATGCGCTTTTTGTCTCCTCGAGAGGGTGTTTAGGCATGCAGAGGTCTTCACAGAGTTTCTTTGTGATGCTCTGTGTGCATTTCTGAAAAAAATGCATGCCAAGTGTCTGGCTTGTCCCAGACGAGCGAGACACATTTGCAATTGATAGCTCCCGAAATTTTGCGCGCAGCACCGTGCGGCCCAGGGCCGAGAGGGACCGGACCCGCGGAGTCAAGCCGCATTTGGGAACCGAGGCCCGCGTTCTTGAGGGGACAAGTGATCCTGGTACGGCTACTCGTACCGATATGAGCTACTCTGGAGCAGGATCAGCACGCCTAGCACCCACGTCAACAAGTGCTGTGCTGGCACCGTCGCCGCGACCCTGGGTTCAGGACTTCGTTTCGTCGGGGGACGCAACGCCAGATGGTAATCAAGATCAAAGGAGAAGAATCAAGGAAAAAGCCCCATCGACGAGCCAGCACTACTACAATCCGGGCCTGTACGAGGAGCGGAAGCGGCTCCGGAACTTCCTCAAGTACGAAGTTCTGAAGTCCGACCAGGCCCGGATCCCCGACATTTTCATCCCCATCGATAAGCCCTACTGCGCGATCGTAAGTTTTGCCGACCCGCTGCAGCGGGACCAGGTTCTGCGGGAGAAGCGGAAATTGTTCGAAAACGCACAGCTTTTCCTGCCGGGCGAACTGGAAACGGTGGAGGTATACGGGAAAAAATAATTTTGATTTTCGGGGAGATGAAAATTAGTAAACTGTGAAATGAACTTCTTCTGCGTGTCGAAATTGAGTATGTTTTTTTTTGAGTGAAAAAATGATGTGGACTATCGCTAAAAGCGGAGAAGGAGAATTTTTTTTTAATCAGAAATAAGATCTGCTCAGCCACTCCGTCTTCGATCGATTCCAGCGCGCGTGAAATTCTGATTTCCACCACCCTGCGTAGCTGCTAAAGCTCGCTTGTTCCATCACCAACTAGACAGTGACAAACAAAAACAGACTCTCTGTCGCTGCCTTTCCTGTCCATTTAGTCGTCGCGCAGCTCCTGTTTGTCAGTTTCATGGTATATTACAGCTCCAAGAACTCTCTTGTCGTACTCTATTAACTTGCGCCGCCTTCATTTGTATGTCGTCAGATTTCCGGGGAAAAAAAGTCGTGGGCTGAAAAAGTACTGAATCGTCGCGAAAACGTCGTCGTCGTCGTCGTCAAATATGAGCGAAGAACAAAAAAGCGCCAAAAAATAGAAAAACACCCATTGGTCGATAATTAACCAAAAATAAAGTATAGGAGAGGATACCGGTTTCCCCACCTCGTAGGAAAACTTTGATTTGAAGGTAGGTTAAGACTCGGAAGACAAACTGTGGATGGACAGTTACAGAACTACAAAAACAAATGAGAACAACCAAAAAACTCGCGGCTGACTCTACGCAACCACTGTCAAGTTTGTGACGGTAGTTCATGAAGTGATACCAAGAACAACTTTTTTTTTCGATAAAGAGCAACAGTATGTCGAGCTAATTCGAGGACGTATCTATTGTATTCCAGTATTCGGCGTTTCTCTTGCTCATCGCGGGCCTCAGTCGCTGGAAGCCAAGGAGCGACTCAGAAGCCGGATAGCTCCACTCGCTGCACCCCTCCTCGTGCTTCAAGAAGAGCTACCCTCTGCAGGGCTGCCAGGTGCAGAAGGTAAGGAGCATGTCTTTTGTTGAACATCAGTCGAAAACAAGAGTTTGCAGAGCCAGGAAGAGGGTGATCTTGACAACTTAGGTTTCCGTTTCCTGTTTTGAGCGCATGACCCGGTTTGCACGATGCAACTTTTCAGGTTTGTCTAAGTACGCACGAGTGCTAGAGCTGTCCACTTCTGCGTCGGAAACCCGCCGGGACACACACTGAGGTGCGACGCAACTGTCTACGGGCGGTAAGTAACACGAGGGAGGCCGGCAGGACGAGACAAAAGACGGACAGAGATTTCGGCTCGGGACGCTGCATTTGACTCCGTAAGCGTAAAACTAAGCGGCTAACTTTGATTGATGCTGCATGAATTTCGGGTCATAGGGTACTGCACTGAGAAAAATACGTGGTAGTGATGCATGAATGAAAAAAAAAATGGAAATACATTATCCGAACTGCTTCAGGTGCGTGTGGGTGACGGGGACTGAAACGCAAGGTCACTCCTCGGGTTGCATCACCACCTCGGGTTGCCCGAGTCTGCTCTACCTGGTTTTCGTTCGACTTGTACAGCTACCTTCTACGTGGTGCCGACTTGAAATTTCCGACCTCGCTTGCAGTCGCCAGAATTATGGTGCGGCTGTCTCCGTCGAAGGTCGAGCTGCTCGCCCGTCGCGGCGCGGTGCCGTCGTGGCAAAGGCAGAAAGTTTCCCGGAAGAACGTCTACACAAAGCAGCGATCCAGCAAGAATGCGGCGGCAAAAGCCAGCGCGCGGAAGAATTGGTCCGGCGGCGCGGTCGGGCTGCTGCTCGCGGGTGGGGCACTCCAAAGCTTTTTGAGCACGTGGCGGATCGCAGTTACCGCGCTCGAGGTTCCGTCGCATCTACGGGAGTCGGGAGCGGCCACAGCTACGGCTTTTGCGGAGGAGGAAGACGAGTATTCAGACGTGGCTACGCCCACCTGGGACGCAGAATATTCTAGCAGATGGAGCGTGTCTCCATTCAGCGGCACCGCCAGCCACCTCCAAGTGGATGAAGATGGAAAACCTGTGGCTCCGACTTTTCCCGTGTCTACTTCGAACGCGGCCAGGTTGTCCGGGAAGAAAAAGAAAAACGGTGTTGAAGCAACAGCAGGAGAAGTGAGCAATTCCCTCTGGGAAATCGACACGGCATCAGGAACAGTTTCGCCTACACCGAGGGACGGACACACACCAGACCACCACTCGACTGCGTTCTCGGAACTGTCCGCCGGTGAGAACAGTAACACGATTCTTCCCGAGGCGGACTACAGCGCCCTGCCGTCGACAGGAGTAGCGCCTGTTTCTCCTACGCTCCCGTCTACTTTTAACGAGGTTGTGACTACCTCACTCGACCGCAATGCCGATGTTGGACCAGCTACCGCAGCGGCGCCGAGCTCGGCGCCAGGTGAGCAAGCAGATCGCAATCCTGTGTCTTTCCCGAACGCGACGGGAACGGCTTCTCCTCGCGAAAGTCCCTTCCTTGCTCATCATGCTGCGCGCAGGGCGGCGATTCTGAAGACTGCGGGGCCGCAGCTCGCTACGTTGACGCAGCAATTGAACGTAACAAAAGACGAGGCGGAGATCATTGTGCTTGCAGAGGCGCAGCTGGGACCGAGAAACCTGCGCGACTACGGACGCAGTGGGGCTTTCGACCGCTTTGTCGAGCTCGACCTCGATGCAAACGGCGTGTTGGAAATTGCGGGAGAGGTGCAGGAGTTCTGCCCACGTTCGGCAGATCTGGACGGAGACGGAGTGTTGGATGTTTCGGAGCATTGGGCACTGTGCGGGCAAAATCTTGTGGGGGCGACGAGCACCTCCTCGGACGGACGCAGCGACACGACCGGGGGCGGAATTGGAATCGGCGCAGCGCCACCAGATGGGCGTGAGCTCTCCCGCAAAATTTTGTGGTCTCCCGCGGGTCACTCGTTCGTGGAGCGAGAATTGCGGATCTGGTCGTTGTTCAGTTGTTGCGATGGTCGCAATAAACGAGTGACGTTTATTGCGGACGAGAAGCAGCTGGCGACTTCTATTGACGGCGCAGGCACTGATGTCCCGTTGGATACGTGGAACGAAGGGTTGCAGGAAATACACGAGGGCCAGGCAGAACGGAACGGTGACGTATGGGTGTACAATGCCTTGAAACGGAGCTCCAAGCAAGGAAAGGAATGGAAAAGAGATGAGGAGGACGTGGAAGAATAGAGGCACGGGAAAACGCAATCAAGAACAATCCCGATTCCTACAAACGAAGAGATAGGTTGAAGCGATTGAAGGAGACGGGGCAAAAAGTTGCTGCGTGGTATAACTCACCCATGTACTTTTGGAAAAAGTAAGAAATTTCAACGATGAAAAAATAAAAAAGGAAGCGAAGATGAAAATGACCTGTGATGACTTCTGCGCCTCGAAGTGTGTGATTTTTTGAGCGAGAGAATGGTCTGTAATATCGTTACAGTCGGAGAAGGGAACTTTTTTGCCAGAAGCAACATCTCCACTCGCTCCGCCTTGGCGGCGGCGCGCGTGCAGTTCTTGCCGTGCGCAGAACTCGTGTCTGGTTCATCGACGCGCCACTCTAGACTGTCGAAAACAGTGGCACTTTTGTGATCGTTCGCGAGCGTGTTCGGCATGATCGGTGATTTTTCCGAAAGGACATTTTCTTGCGGCGCTCTGCTGCTCACTCCGGCGGCGTCGCTCGGGGTGAGGCAGAGAAGCTGTTTTCTACATTACTTAGAGGAATCTGTTGTACATTGAAAGTCGCTGAATGCCGAAAAGCTAATATGGCTGATGTCGAAGTGTGATCCTGATATGTCACCGTGAAACCTTTCTTGTTTGCTGTTTTTTACCTCGACAAGCGGCGCACGTAGAGGGTTGCAGGACCATCACCTAGATTTGTAGGGAATGAAATATTTCCTTTGAGGATCTACTAGCAAAAGTGCTTCATTAAAAAGAACCAGTTGACCATGTTCACGGGCGTTTTCCTGTTTGGCGGGTTCATTTTCTTTTCCGTGTACCGCCATTTTGTCACGTACAGCAGCTCTCTGGCCGGCAGCTGGTGGGCGGCGTATTACCTGTGGTTCTACCTCTTTCTGCTATTGCTCTTTTGCGTGGACCTGTACCATATGCCTTGCAGATATGATGTCTGGGTCGTCTGGAAGAGTTCCTGATGCGGATTCGGGAGCCGGCAAAAATTTGTATTGTATGAGTTCCAAATGAAGCTGTCCATTTCGTGCTGCGCAAGTGGAGAATTTCTCATGCGGGGTAGGCATGAAGATCAAGAGGCCTTCGCCTTCTGCGCAAAACCTGTAAAATAAATGCTTCTGAGTGCAGTACTAGAGACCAGGTGGACCACCATTTTTGCGTGATCCAAAAGATGCATGACAAACTAATGCACTTTCTTCAAGGAGACCCAGAGGTATTTGCCGTGCATATACCATGTGTACCGTTACGAGATCGTGGAGTACGATTGGCTTACCGCAACGGACAAGTTTGGCATCGGGCTCCTGCCCGAGGACGAGCAGAAGCGGTACTTTTTGCCGAACTGGCTGCGGCTCTGCTCCCTCACCACGCCCATCTTCGTCATCTTGGTGTTCCTCATCTCATTGGTGCACACCATGCAGCACCACTGGCACATTAGCGCCGTGCTTGGGAAGCGGTGGCAGCACATCGTCGCGGAACGAGCGAAGGCGTCCGGGGGTGCAGGAGCCGCCCCCACTTTCCCGCAAGTTGTACCAGAAGAGGGAGGCGAGCACGAGCAAGGGGGCGATGTTGGTCCACCGTCGACGCAGCTGGAGGACAAGAACTCGCAGTTCTATCAGGACCTGCAAGAGTATTTAAACTTTCACACCAAGAGCAGCAGCGATACGGAACAGCATCAAGTCGGAGGTCTGGAAGGTATTAGTGGGAAGCAGGAGATGAAAAGGAAAAATGTCAAGAAAGTGGATCCGTATCTCGAGGCGCTCTTCCCGCACGACCTGTCGATTCAAGTTATTGCACTGCCGTGTGTCTATTCCATGATGGCGTTCAAGTCTGTCGTGCGGGTTTGGATGATGATGACTGCGTTATGCAGTGCAAACATGTAGTCTTGGTCTGGACGTCGAGGAGTGCTGAAACAAGGGGTGCGCATTCGGGATGTCGATGCAAAATGCTGTGATGCATGAAGTGCCGGAGGGCCACATATGAGTCTCCTGCCAGGCGAAAGTCCGATTTCTCATGCTATTTATATGCATCATGTACACTTGGAGCAATTTCTCATGCCTGGCTGGGTAAGGAAATCCGTTGCTCGTGCTCCTGGGGAGACAAGCACTACTATGTTTCCGACTGAGACGTATTTGCAAAGCACATGCGTCCACGCACAACAACAACGTGGCCGACATCGAGTCGCGGAAACAGCTATCGCAAGGGAAAAACAACTGTTTCGCCGTGAACTTGTATTGCAGAGGATGCAACCTACCACCTAGAAGTGTTTGTCTTGTTGTTGCACCACATGCAAGACAGTGGATGCGTGATACCCATGGCAGATTTTTTCATTCATGTGGAGGAAAGTTGTAATGCAAATCGTGGAAAATAGCCAGTGTGAAACAGTTTTTTCGTGCGATAACAGCAACTGATGGACTACTACGAAAGCAACTACCAGTATGGAGGAAAAATACTGTATGAAAAGGGTAACTTTCTTGTTTTGCAGACTATGCAAGACAGTTGCACTTGTGATGCTGGACATTCGTCATAGGCTAGTTTCGTAGGTGTGCGGTTCGCGTCTTACACACGCATATACAACAAGTCTTTATAATTTCTGTCACGCAAAACGTACAAATCGAAATCTGTGAAGCTACTCGCTCAAAAAAGTTAGAGTTACACTGACACGGTTTCTTTCCTGGATACCCAGCTTGCGGACCTGTACGAGGCCTGGGCGATCTGGTGTTTCTCGCGGTTGTGCGTCCGACAGGTGTATGCATTGCACGTGTGTCTGTGTCTGGACGGGTGCAAGGTCGTGACGTATCCTGCGGACCACGAGACAAACGCAAACCTCTGCTGCATTGCATGAAGAGCACGATCCAACTACTTTTTGCTACGGACAGGTGGCATTTCTCATGCAGGATAAGCATCAAGAAGCCCGCACGAAACCCGTCGCAGATGCTGCGTTCTGCACCATCCCAGACACCCTGCGTGGGTCATGCCAAATCTCGGTGACAAACTTAGATCTGTAGAATTTTTTTTCTTGGGACGCCCGGCCCTTAGCCTTCCACCATGACAAACCTAGATCTCCTGCACAACTCGCCCAGACCCAGACATAATTGCAGTTGAGAGTGTGAAGAACATCTCGCGCCAGGAGCGGTGGGAAGGCACAGCCAAGCGCTTATTCAAACCGCTGTCCTCGATCACGCTGCTGGGGGTGCAGACCTTTGTGTTGGTCTACGGGATCAGCTGCTTCTACCAGCTCCTGCTCTCCGTGTTGAAGAAGACGCTGAGCATCGACCTGGAGGACATCCCCGTGGTCGGTTCGGGCATCGAAACGGTCGCCACCTACATCAACGGCGCCGGCTTCGTACCAAGAGTGAAAACTAGTATAATCGCATGCGCGGAATAAAGTAGATAAAAAACGCGTGTGCCGCGAAGTGGTAGTGGAGAGGTTCGTGCCCTATATGTGGCTGTCAGTTAATATTTCTCCGCCACTTTTATTCGATCAAGAGCACAGGAATATCAAAATGAGTTGTACGTCCGAAGTAGATTTATGCGTGGTCATGTCTCGTCCCGATAAAGAAGATGATCACGGAACTAGTTACTTCAGTAGATAGAATCTGTTGCCTATAAAGCACTATGCGCTATAATCTACGACTACTTCACCCTTGGCATATACCGTCGCGTCCTGTCTCGCGCTCTACAACATAATCCTGTTCGAGACGCAGTTGCATGAATGGCTCGACAAGTTCGATCCGTTTTGGAAATTCTGGGGCGCCAAAATTCTCGTCTCGCTCGCGTTTTTGCAGACTTTTGTGCTGTATGCTCTGCAAAAGTATCGTATTCGTACTAATCGCAGCACAGCATGACAAATCTAGCTTGTTACCAGAATCAGCATCACAAATTGCATCTTCCCTGCTGCAAAAATTTGTCATGCTATTTCTACTGGATCGATACTTTTGCAATGCATATGCGAAAGCTGATCCTCGTGGACGTATTTGGGCTGCTGACCGTGCCGCAGGAGATGCTGTTTTACTCCACACTGACGACGATGGAGTGTCTACCGATCGCGATTTATGCAAGAAAAAAACTGTCGTGTGAGTGTAAGTCAAAGTCTGTGACACAGAGCATGCAACACACTTACACTTGTCATGCTGGAAGTGCGTCATAGCCATTGTTCATAGTACGTGTTTTCACGTACTAGCTGCGCACGATGTAATGCAAAGCGAGCTCTTTGTGACGCTGCTCTTCCAGTGGTACACAGTTGGGCGTACACAGTTTTTTTTTCTTGGATACGGTTCTGCACATGAAGGCCTGGAGCCACACCAGCGAGTGGTATACGGACCCGGAGTGGATGCTCGGTAGCGCGGACGCTTCTCTCCACAACTCGCCCCGGGGTTCGGCCGCTGGGACGGCAGAAAAGCCAGACTCTAATGCGAGGAAAATAAGCCCAGGAGGTGCGCGGGGGCCGCGCGTTAATCTGTTGGAAACTTCTAGTACGGGGGGCACGGATCACATAAGGGGGTCGTTGGTCAAACCGCTACTTGTGGAGAATCAGTAGCGGAAGCGTGTGTGAAAAAAGAAGCGAAACAGAAGAGTGCTTTCGACCGGTGTTCTTGTGCATAGAAACAAATACACAGGACCCTCATGATTTTGTTTTTGAGGCTTCCGCTTCAATACACAATACCTTCACGACTTGAACAAACATGTGGCGCAACAATATGTTTTCGCACAATGCTTGCGAGTGCCGTGCGTGGTCTGCACTCGAATCTTGCATTGATCGATCTACTCCATGAAAAAAACCAAACTGTAGTCGAACAAGCGACTAATACCACGGCATGCTAGAACTTCTGTTATTTACTAACAGAAGTTGCATCTCCTGTGCGTCGAGGTGTGGACGTGTAACCTACGCTATGGAACAGCTACGTAGAGACAAGCTCTACTTTTCTTCGTAGTTCTTTTTACCCATCGTTTTGGGTCTTTGTGTGTGTGTGTGTGTGTGTGTGTGTGTGTGTGTGTNAGTTCTTTTTACCCATCGTTTTGGGTCTTTGTGTGTGTGTGTGTGTGTGTGTGTGTGTGTGTGTGTGTGTGTGTGTGTGTGTGTGTGTGTGTTTTCTGCTTTGGAAGTCCGCAGGGATCTGCTTTTGCCTGATCGACGTTTTTTTGCAGGTGGCTGCTAGACGATCCGCCTCTTCGCTTTGTCAGACACGTCGGCCCGCACATGTTTTTTCGATCGACCATTTATTTGTGACTAAACCAACCTTCGCGGTTTCATTTGAAGCTTGTCTCGCAGCCGCTTCGGCGTGCGGAAAAACAAGGCCGGCAGATTTTCGCATTCGTTGTGTTCCACATAGGAAAATGGACGTCCCCTCCACGTCTCCCCACAACTATGCGGCCATCGGCAATCCCATCACCAGTCCTACGGACGCCACACCCTACTCGGGCGGGAATGGCTGGGACTATTTCCCGATGTTTTGCCCCATGCGGGCGTATATCAAATGCAAATATGTAGTCTGGGTGGTCTGGAAGCAGGTTACAACATCTGCCATGCAGGTTTCGCATGGCCCAGAGGGTCTGGAATGGGAGCGGTCGCGTCACAAGTTTTGAGGAGGCTCCCGAATGCGCTTCCTGCATGAGAGGTGCCATCTTCTGGCGCGCCGAAAATTGAATGTCTTTTGCTGCTCGCGCAATACAGATTTTTGCATCGTCCAGACGTAGCATGACAAACTCAGCTTCTTCCAGGAGATGCAGACATGTTTGCAATGCATAGCGTGCAACACCACCTACATCGCCTACCAGCGCCCGGAGGACCAGCCCAAGTACGTGGAGTCGACCGGCATGAACGGTTTTGTGCAGGTCATGTATATCAACCGCAAATAGACTCTGTCTGGGTTTACTGTAGGAAAGTTGCCATGCCAAGTTGTGAAGAGTGAAAATAAATGCGCTGCAATTTTTTATGCACGGCCAACTAACTATGAGAAGTTTAAGTTTTTGAGCGGCTCAGAAGTGTTGCGCATTCCGCATGGCAAACTACGTTTTTGCGTGACAAGCGATATGACGTTTATTTGGTGAGCAACTAGACCGTATGCAAATGCATCACCACCTTTACACTCCTGTCTGACGAGAAGCAGGAGAATTATCTCCAGACGTCCCAGAAGATGAGTTGCATTCCATAACTGACATTCTGTACCAATTTTCTATCCGCGAGCAGGTGGTCATGGATGATTCGTTTTTCTACATTTTCCGCGCGCTGGCGGTGCTGGCGGAGGCCATCCGGATTCTGGTCTGCTCCATGCGGTACGAGTTTTGCGCGGCCCAGTCGCCGGTCGATGCGTTCAACCGGTCGGACCCGTTTGCCGGCTTTGCGGCGGTGGACTACCACACGCGCCTGCGGAACGAGGCGTGCTCCATCGCCATGAACTCGTTTTTGATCCTGCACAAGCACCTGGATGGCGTCGTGGAGCCGCTGGCGAGCGGACGGGTGAACTTCTGCGAGGAACTGTTTTTGAAGGGCGAGCTGACGGAGATGCTGCTCAAAGTGCCCTCGGTCATTTTATCCGAGTGCACAAGCCGAAGCCCACTGGTGCTTCCTCCTTATTTGTCATGCAGAATCCCGACAATTATAAGAGCTGCCTTTTGGCACTGTTTGCATGACAGATTGATTCTGGAAGCCCAAACAGTAGTACTACGCTAGGCACATCACCCTGTCATGCACACCAGGCTCCACGTGATGTGCTGGCTTTTGTAAATTGCTGTTGATGGTGCCAACAACATCGACATCGTGATTCGGTACTAGCGCGGTCTGTTTAATAGTAGCCATGCAGATGAGGAAGAGGGGGAGTAAGTAGTTGTGCACCACTCGGATACCTTTTGGACACCGTCGTGAAGAAGGTCACCCGGGGGGAGACCCCGGAGGAGGACGCGGGTATTTCCAAGCCGCTAGGGAACAACGGGACGAGGTTCGATTTCGAATCTTTTTTCAACGATACCTATGAATTGCAAAAATGTCTGGGTCTGGAAGAATGCAAGATTTGTCATGCATATTTCTCATGGCCAATAATGCCTGTAATGCACGACCTAGTATGACAGGTTTTTAGAACCCTTCCTGATGCGCCTTCCGCATAAGAAATGCCGTGTCCGCGTAGCACAAACTGGACCCCTCTTGCTTGTCACGCAATACAAATTTTCCTAGAATCCAAAAACAGCATGACAAGTTGCGACCTTCCAGACGCAGACCCAGACATTTTTGCAATGCATAATACCCGGCACTACCGTGACGTTCCCTACGACGCGCGGATTTTCGCCCACATCCGCTACCCCACTGTGTTATGCATTGCAAATTATATGTCTGGGTGTTTTTTTATTCCTGGATCTGGAAGTACATTGGCATTGCGCCTTGTGATCATACCAGATACTCGAGCACACAAAAGTTGTCTACTATTCCATAGCAGCACTGGCACTCCAATTCTTCCAGTCTCGCGAAGAACAAATGGGGAGCGGTCATGCAGGATAGTCGACATCAATGAGCAAGGGCCAAAAATGAGCAGTACACTCCTTGTAAGACGATCACTTCTACATGAAACTAGATCTGCATGACTACTTACACGATTTCATCTGCACGACTTCTCCAGAACACGACGACCAGACACGTTTGCAATTTGATGCGAGTGGAGTCCGAATAAGATCTGCAAGCCCCTGCTGTTTGAGCCGGTGCTACCGGGATACGAGACCAAGCCGCTGGTGAACTGGCAAACCATTGTCCGGCTGTTTGAGCACCGGTGGGTCTTGAACTTCGGGGCGGCCGACGGCGCTTGCGGGGTAATCGGCGACTGGAACCACGACCCCGCGAACTGCCTGCTGCAAAACAACCGCAGTGGCATGGTGATCGAGGGCGATAAGGACCGCATTCCGGACCTAAATGCCACCTTCTTGAACCACACCTCGCTCACACGGTTCTTTCGTCCACTGGCAATCGAGAATGTCATCGCGGTATCCATTGCAGATGCCTACTACTACATGTCTGGATCTTCATGAAGATGTCTCCTGGATGGTGCAATAAACTTGTATTGGCAGGCGAGAAAGCGCGTGGATGCTGTCATGCACGTTGTGCAATAGTAGAAACCGCGCGGCTTCTTTCATCTTTTTGAATCATGGAAAGCCGCAGGAGCTCAATCTTATGCGGAGTTGTAGGCAATGTTGGGTGGAACTACAAGCAGTGAGAACGTTTCATCTCATGCGTGGTAGCAGTACTTAGCCGTCGTGTAAGTATCGATGTCTGTCGATGCCACCCAGATCATGCCAGCATAGCAAGTTTCCAGAGCCAGACACGTTTGCAATTGATGGGCGGAAATCCGACAGCACGTGGAGACGGTGGAGAAGCCCAGGCTGCGAAAAACGTTCGAAGAGATCGTTGCGAAAAACGGTCGAAGAGATGTTGGAAAAGGAGCCCCTGCTCGTCAACAAACCGCTAGCAGCGAGAAGATTTTTGCGCTCACGGAGGACAAAGCGCTCGCAGACCTCGCGTACGCCCCGGCGCTGCTCAAAATGGACATCGACAATGCCGATTGCTACTACCTGCAGACGGCCCTTCAAATCGTGAAGCCGCTGGTCATCTTCTTCGAAATCTGGGCCGACATCCCCCCGCCCTTCGACTACCGCGAGCTGCCGCGCAAACCCTACGCCCCGGCCCCGCACCACGCACCGGGGTGCAGTTTGCAGGCGTTTGTGAACATTGGGAAGGAGTTCGGGTATTCGTTGACGGAAGTTTTACTCGAAGACGCCGTGCTGGTGCGGAACGACTTGCTGTTCGGAAAATTTGCGGACCTCGACGCCGAGGAGACGGTTTCCGAGGGAGTAAGTATCCAAGAAAAAAAGTGTGTAAGTGTAACTTTTTTGCAGAAACAGCATCACAAATTTGCTCTACATGACAGAGAAAACCTGTCATGCGTGGCTTGTAAGGGAAAACACACATGAGAAGAGGACTTCATGGCTGTCTGGCACGACAGGCGTGAGTCTGTTGCATGTTCTGCAACACAAATTTACACTTACACAGTTTTTTTCTTGCATAGTAAGCGCCCGACTGGAGGAGTTCGTCGTACCGTTTCTCTCTGGCGTATGGAAGCGTCAGAATCGAAATTCGCAAAATCGAAAAATTTGTAATGCATAAAATGTAGGGCACGAATGGCCTGTGTTGGGGAGCAGGCAAATGAGACCGATTACAGGCCTGTTTAGGGGAAGGCGATGCGCTGCCGGAGTAGCATGACAGGAGCAGTCTTCCTTGCCTAAACAGCATGACAGGCTGGATTTTGTTGCTCCCGAAATTTGTCATGCCCCACATGGAAACTGAGGCTCCAACTGGTATCGAGTTTATGCATCACAAACCATTTCGATTTTGTTGATTTCGATCCTGACGCTTCCATATGGCGCCGTCGAAGCGGACCTGCTTTCGACCGAAAATCTTCTGCACGAGGGACGAGGGTCGGGAGTACTAGACCACAGCGGGTCATCATCATCATCATCATCATCATCTTCACCGCCTGCAGGGACTTCTTCACTGCAGCAGGAGGATGTAGTTTACGACACCAGTGAATTTCTGGTGACGTCGCTGGAGCAGCACCGGAGAAAGCCGGTCCCCTACGGCGTGTCGTTCTACGATCCCGCGACCGGGAGCGGCCGGGTCTACGGCCACCAGCATTTGTATTGCCAGTTCGGGAAGACGACACAGGAGAAGATGATAGGCGAGGGCAAAACTACTTCTACCACCTTTGGTGAAAGAAGTACTTCGGCAAGCGATATTAACCGGCCCGCCTACCTCCGAAGTAATCTGACCGAATGCTACCACGACCTGGCGGTGCACGCACTGTACGCCGACGGATTTTTCTGTCACCCGCAGAGCCGCTGGCTGGTGCGACCTGACAAGATCTACCAAGTCGATTGGTCGCTGCTGATGGACCAAAACTCGCCTCTGCCATTACGGGAAAACCTGATTCATGATGTGATGCGAGCGCGGAGGTGGCACGCTGGGCTCCGGGGTGCAGCGCTGGAAAACAGGGACAGTTACTACTTGGAGTATCCGAAGTAGTTGTAGGCGAGAAATATATAAAGGCATCTCAGTTCTTGTAGTACCAGAAGCAGACAGGTCGTGGTCGTGCTGTCGCTGTTTGAATGAAACGAAAACACGTGATTAAAGATCCTCGTCTCGCGATTTTATGAAAAGAATGAGGAGCAAGGAAAGGAAAGGATCAAGAAGAGGAGGCGCCAGCAACGGCAATACTGTTGCTGGATCAGCACGAGGAAGGTTTTTGTCTGGCGCGAAATACTTGAGTGAAGGCTGTTCTGCTCCTTCGGTTCGTGCAGTCATTGCTATGGTTCCTGTTGTCAATGGGGACCACCTGTTTCTACTCGTGGTTTCAGTTCACGTTGTATTGCCAGAGAAAGACATCAACTTTTTGTTCCTGCAGCGAGCGGCGTTTTCCGCGATCATGTTACTTATCTTGTAGGGCTTTGTGGTCCCTTTTTTCGCCCGATTCTAGAATAGAAGTCGATCACGACCTAGAGTAAGACTTAGTAATAGTGTGTGTAGCGATTATACTTCGTTTAGCGAAGTGGAAGTAGACAACGTTGAAGTATGACCACACGTGATCTATCATGGCACAACGTTCAGCAGGGTGGAACTTTTCCGATGCATTAGCATTTGCACCCGATCAGAAGTCGGGAATGAGGATCTTCTGAATCGTATTCTAGTAACCGCACGAACGAGATAGAAACAACAACGAGGACTACAACCATCTGGCATGAAAAGGAAAAACGGAGATCATATTAATTTTATTTCATTTTGTTTGTCGATCCTGTTGTACAACTTTGTTGCTGCGGCGAGCGTGCGAATGCGTGCGCGAAGATGATTGTGTCACGACACGAACTTACCGCTTGTAACTTACTGCGAAGAGGACCACCCCGACAACATCAACACTCGGCAAGATCTCTCTACTTCGTCTTAGAGTAGTGCGTGGTATGGTACTAGTGCAGAGTAGTTGTATAATTGATGAGGGCTTCGAAGAAGATCTTGAAAACTCGGAACAACAAGCGCAATGTATATACTTAACTAACAACAATGGGAAAAGGAACATCTTCTACTTCAGACACGTGCTTCTCTTCATCGGGCGACCATTGGAATTCTTTTCCCGATTCAACAGGAACGGAGAAGCGAAGATCAAATCTGTTTTATATATAGCTGGACGTCGGAGCTAACTTAACTTATTCTTATCCAACCTAGGGCTAGGAGACAAGCAGGCAGGGCGTTTTAGTGCAGCCGGCCTTAATTAAGAATCCTAGACATTAGCAAGCCCAAGCTGCTGCACACTTACTCTTTGGTTGCTCACAAGGGAAGAGATCTTCCGCTAGAAAGGGTGCTTCCCCGGGGTGGATGATTGCATTTTGAATTTCTATACGTCGAATTGTATCGATTCATAGAAGCCCGCGACGGTGATCCAACGTTTTAGTTTTGTGAAGAAGATAAAAACCTAGTTTCTAATGTTTTAGTATGTAAAAAGAAGGGATCAGAAGCGGCCACAGAACCAATTTTTCGAAGCGATAGAACCAGTGTGTCCGTACTTGCAGTTTTTTCATTGCAAGCGATCAAATTTTACTGTACTACTAGAGCGCCCGTTGTGAAACTGTCCGTGGCGCAAGACGACAGATGAAAGAACGGGTCGCATTGAGAATCACTTGTATCATGGTTTTATTTTCAAAGGGAGATAGTTACTGCTTGAGGTTTGAATTTTGAAACTACTTGAACGTGGTTGGGTTTGTATCGGGCAATTGATTTTGAACACCATTGACTCGACAGGCGGGTTACCAGTGTACCCCATCCGGCTTTATGGGAAATGATAACTCGACGGTGTGGTTGTAGTAGTAGGAAAATACAGAATCAACAAGTCTAGAAATTCGCTGGTACAAAAATAAAGTAGGTTTGATCATATTCATAGCTAGAAATCGGAAGAAGTCGCTACTATCCTGCGCGAAAGCGAATCGAGGCGAGGCATAGCTGTTGTGCAACAAGGTGTGACGAAGATAAGACAGATGAATACAATTGCAGCTGCGTGCTTATTGTAAATACAAACTGACAATAATATCGATTTTTTTTAAGAGCGTAGCTTATGAAAAGTACCTGTTTTCCGATATAATAATTCTTTTCATCATCTCGACTTGCTCGGGCAGCAGTACTATCGAACAATCCGGTGAAGGTCCTTATGCACGAGGAAAGTAGTACTATGGGAGTTTCTTCAGGTGGGAAATCGACACAGGGGTTGAAAAAGTCTGCGATGCATAACCTCGGCACCAGGCGGATCCGCAATACTTATCTGAGCGGCGCATGACAAATTTCGGCAGTTTTAAAATTCAACTTTTCAACATGCTGTTTGGGCAATAAAGAGGACTGATTTCGTCTTGGTACTTTGGCAGCGCTACTTATCGCCCACGACCGCACACAGCTTCAGGATCGCCCTCTTTTGCCTGCTCTGCGAGACCTCGCATTTTATGCATTGTAAATGATTTCAATTTTAGTTCTGTCGATTTCGAGTTTGGGGATTCCATAACAAGCTCGGGCTGCTGCAGTGTGAAAAGCCATGGGTGGGATCTTCACCATAGAAGAAGCAGCACAAGATGAGTGATTTTATGAAAGTCATCGCATATGCGGGGAATTTTGATTTCTTCAAAGTGGAAGCAACAGGGTGCATTTATTTTGACAAATCGCGTGCAAGCAAGAGAATAATTTTTGCTCTGCCTTGTCATGGCTTCGGGAGATGATCTATGCAATGTATCTACTTCGCTATCGGCTTCCATCTTGAAGATCTAAAAACTCTCGCATTTGAGGCTGGCATATTCGTAAAGCTATCGAAAATGAGGAATGCTTGTACCGATTGTGAAACATGAATGGTATCAAAGATGAAAGTTCGTGTCCGTCATTATGATCGTGGTCTTTGCAATTTTGAAAAAACTGTGCCTGTGAAGATTGATGCATGCCAATGCAAGACACAGTCGAGCATCTTCACTTCATCCGTTGTTTTTCTGCATCACAAGACAAGTAGAGGACAACAATTACAATTTAGTCATCTGACGCAAATAAAAGTAGTGACAGTGACAAACTTTCTTCGCTCCATACAGGATCACAGCAGCACGTAGCTATCAGCACGCACCGCCGCGGGAAGTATGTTTATGGAGTCCGATTGAAGATTATGGCTATTGACTTACTGCTATCCTGTGGAAAAGGGTACTAGTACTACTCACTCGTTCATGTTCATTGTCATCTGACAGGACTGTCATGTTTTTCCCAGGTCTGGAATAAATTTGTTAGCTAGCGGCCTTTATTCCATATAAAAAGCCGCACTTGATGTCATGCGTTAGTCCAAAAAAATGAAAGAGCTGAATTTGTCAAGTATATTTGCCATCTTGTTGACTCTGCTGGACCATGGGTGAGTACCTGTTTTTACGCAGGATAACAGCTATAGTTGAATTGCGAACGCGAAGTATGCTCCACCGCCGCCGTGTCAATTATTCCGCCCACGAGATAAAAAATGGAACGCAAAATGTTTGCCCGATTTTCTTACGGATTATTTCTGATAGTTAGGGTATTGCCGTATTTTTTTTTCAACAGAATTTCTAAATCGACTGTACTACTTCTCAAACCAGCGCACGACAATATTTTGTACTGAACAAAAGATAAAAACGGTAAAAAAAAAGCAAGCAAAAATATTGTAGGAAAAATAGCAAGAAACTCCCCCTCGTCCCCACACTCGAACGGGGACTTGTGACGGCGCACGAAGAGGAGCAAGTTGATATGAAATATTGCATAAGGGACAGCCCCTAGCCCAGGCTTTCTTACGCATTTATAATTTGGAGGCTATTTCAGGTGCCAGCACTGTTCCATCTTGGAATATTATTATAGCAGAGGGAACTGGTCGTGTCATCCCGAAAAGCGGGAAAAATTTTATTCGCTACACAGGCCTAGCATCCGCCCAGGATGTTGCCGGGATGCCATGCAAACGGATTGGCTATGACTGTGTATGTTAGTGCTGCCATCTAAGTCTCAGTTTGAGAATGGAAAAGGGGGAGCGTTTCATTTTGATAAGAAAAACTTTTCTTTATGTCTCTGAGGAGAACGAGACTCGGCGACTTTACTTCGCTAAAAAAGAACCGGGCTATCATATCGCACAGCGGCTCCTGAAGGGTCTTTGTCTTTGCGACAGCGGGGCAGAGAGGGGTTGCAACTGGGATTATGTAGGTTTTTATGTACTTAGTATCCACTGAATACGTCTACGTACCCGTGCCATAGTAAGGATGCAATGTCTGCAGGACAAATGAGATCCAGAAGCTCTTTAACTCTAGCAGGACAAGTTGGGAGTATATGCAGAGTATGTACTGAAAAATTGTGGCTGGCTGCTCATATTCCAGCAGATCCACAACTCAAACAAATCAATCGCTTTCATGGTGAGTACTAGGAACGAGCATGATATGGTACGTTTTTGGCACACAGATATGCGCCGTACGAGATTTGCATACAAGCTACGGGGCGGGTACGTTTTGACACAGGATAAGCATCTAGATAGATTTATTCCTCGATCTTATTTCATACGATAAAAATACAACTTGAAACTCCACTCACCGCTACTTCGGTTGTTGCGAGCGTGGAGTTTTTTTAAGAAAAGAGATACTTAATTATACAAGATCTGTAAGTATAATTGGTACAATTATTTACTCCACCAAGAACTTCTGCGAAGATCTGAACTCGCACTAAGCCGCGACAGTCGACAGTAATGAATTACACTCCTCAGTACTAGGCCGCTAGTCATCCTGGCGAACGTACTAGAATTTCACTGCACCACCGGAACGGGCCCCGACCAAGCATCTACAGTAGCGGATTTTGTGTGAAGCTTTTCCCACGGTAAAGCGACCCGATTTTTGCGCGAATCCGCTATATTTTTGGCTCGTAAAAAAGAACCCATCACAGTTTTTTTTTCGTTTGACGGGGGTGTTAGTTTTCTTTACTTTTCAGCCACGACGAGTACTAGCTCGCTGTTGTTTTCCTAGGAAGAGGGGTGGTACTTATTTAACAGCGACAGGCGTTCGGAGATTCTCTTACGAAACATTTTTCTGCTACTCACTGTCTTCGTCAGAAAAATATTAGGTACTTCAAACGACATCACGGGCGCAAGCTGTCATCAGTTGTAACCCGGATGACAGGTGGCGGCGCGCGCGGATTTTTTATCCAGAATAATTTCGCTTGGCCCTTGCGAAAAAGAAGTACACTTATTTATTTCCCTTTGGAACTACAGCACTTTTATTTTTAAGGAACTCTAGCTACACCGTGAAAAATAACAAGAAAATGAGTTTTACCCTCCAAAAAGATTGTTCGTAGAAAAAGTAGTCATGGGCGGTCGGGGCCGCTACGAGAGTAGGGCCAGCCGTGTAAGTCGCAGCGTGTTTGTGCTTCTGATCGCGGCTCGGCTTATCTCTCTAAACGACTTGTCTTTTTTTGGTACGACCTCGACGACCACTAGCCTTACGTTTAATACTTCTAGCGTGTTTAGAACAAATCTCTTGTTCGATGAGGTGTTAGAAATATTATCGCCGACCACGGGCAGCTACACGGAACAACAAGAGAGGCACGACCTCCTGCCGCACTTTTACGGGACGAGGAGTGAAAGTGACGACTTGGGGCAGCTTTTTACCTCCACGTTTACCACCGCCGCCGCCCGAGGGCAACATCTTCAAAGTGCTCACACTCCGACTGCAATGAACCAACATAATGCAGCAAAAATTGCCACAAGACGTACCACCTCCGCCGGCACCACCAGAAGTTCTACATCTTCTTGGGCCACCTCCGGCGGGCCGTTCTGTCTGGCAGCGAGGCCACGACAGCACGACGAAATAAATGGCGAGGAGGAACTACGAGCTTTGGCAAGCAAAGCATCTACTTCGGGCCCTCGGCCGCAGAACGGGGACGTCGAGAGGACTACGCAGGATGGTATATTTAGAATGGGTCAAGAACTACAAGGTGATTCCTTAGCGCCGCCGCCCGCTGCGGCGGCACTGACGTCGAGCCAGAAGATGGATGTTTCGACGAGCAGTCTAGGAACGTCGGACAAGAACGTTCAACAGCAGATGCATTCAGTTGCTGAGAGGACGGCGGACCAGTCGTGGGACCGAAGTCGTGGTGCGAAAATAACTTCCACCTTCGCGGACACCCTGTACGAGCAAAATTATGACAGGACAATGGTGGAAGATAATTTATTTCACGGCGCCCACTTGCCTGGCCCCATGCCTGGCGTCGGAGGAGGATTCCCGAGCTTGCCTCCTTACTTGATGGACGACATGGTTGTTCCCGATGCTAAGCCGATGTACCTCTATGGTGCAGCTGCCGCGGGTCATAATGTCACAGTTATGCCACGAAGCAAAAATAATCTCCACCATTTTTCGCCAAAATCACACGATGTTTTTTGTGATAGGAATTTTGTTGGCTTCTAATAAAATACTATGACTATGATCTCCGATTTTGTAGGTTCTAGGTTCCAAGCATGAATTTCTTCACGATTGGTAAGTACAAACATTTAGTCTTTGGGGTGATCGTGTGATTTTGTGTGTGTGATTTGTGATGCGAAAGCGGTATAGAAGCAGATGACGGGGCATCGTATACATAAGGACGATGAAATGATTTTCATTTTCCACTTCTAGCGCCCCTTTGCATGTTGTTCCTTTACCAAAAAAACAAACGCTTCCGCCATAAACCACCCGCTTTGACGAGGTTAGATTGCTTGCTTTGGATAACAAGTATGCCCTGCAAATGTGTCTGGGTCTCCTGGAAGAGTCCGAGTTTGTCATGCTAGGTTCGGGCGACACAAAAATATAGATATGTCATCAGTGTGAGTAACAGAATCAAATAAAGCCATCCACTTTTGCGCACCTAAGAATGTTGACATTTCTCTTCGAGGATAAGCAATGCGGACACGAAGCCTTGTCAATGAAAAACCATTCCAGACCTCCGGGGTGATGCGAAACCTGACAGATCTTGCAAGAACCTTCCAGAACACCAGACACAAATTTGCATTCGATAAAATTTGTGCATCAGCACGGAGTAGAAAAATTTATACCTGGCTACACCTCGTCCATGGCGGGTCCTGTTGCGGTTCCCACGTACCACCACCAGCCCGCCCAAGATTACTACACCGACAGCGGTACTATCACTATGTCGGACGTGCACTTGCAGCAAGCGCTAACCCCGAAGTACCCCCTGGGTTTTATTCCGACGGTCGGCTCCAGTATGCCCGAGCCACCGACCCCGCCTCTGGTAGCAGCGCAAAATAAACGAGCAATGCTAGCAAAGGCCCACGACGATGGTGGCGCGAGCAGTCGTGCAGCTGGAAGTATGTTTGCAGGGGGACCACGAGCCGAAAGTATATCCGCTGACTTGGTGGAACAACAACAGGCCTCGTCTTTTGCGAGGGGAGCAGCTGGCCCCGCAGCTGCAGCAGATAATGCAAACACTGGTACTGGTGCCACTGGCTCTGGCAGCAGCTCAGACGTCGCTACGCCGGACCCACCCGCCGTGATTGCGGGCAGGAGTTTGAAAACGGTCCAGGAGCAGATTGCGGCGGCCGAGGAGCAAAAATCCAGCAGAGTTGCCAAGTCTAAGGGGGGAGTGCAGCAAACAACGAATTTATTGAAACCCGCGGAGGCAGCCGCGAGGCCCAGCGCGGGCGAGCTCGTGGGCCGCGCCGGTGCACGACCCGGGCTCAAGCAGTTCGGTCCCCGGAGGTACTTAAGAAGTGAACAGAATTATTATACTGCATCATGTTGAGTTTCTGTTTCTGTTTCTTCTCCTGCTGCAGTTGGTGCATTTTATTTTTTTCGTGTAGAAGTTTTATAATTATATCACATATTTGCGATGCAAAAATAAACACGCAAAAAAATCTCATATCCCAAACAGCGCGCTATGGGGCAGCCCAAGACAGATTTTTTTGTGTATATGTCCTGCCAGCTTTTTTCTCTGGGATAGGTTTTTCGACCAACGACTGTAGTGCTGGTTTTTCTACTTTTTGCCGATCCATGTGTCTTGCTCGGATACTTACAACTACTTAGAATTTTTTTACTTCAAATGAAAAATATGATCAGGTCTAGCAGCGATTCGCCTGATGCGAAAGAGGAGGTATGTATAGGGAAAAAATGGTTCGCGTGCTGCTTCAAGTTCCAGCCTATAGGAGACAGAAAAATGTCTTGTCAGTATGTGTCGTAATTGAGAAGCTTGTTCCGTCTCGTTTGTTTCCGCACTGCTTAGAAATCATTCAAAATCCAGCCTCCTGCATTTTTTTGTCGTAGAAATAAGTAATGAACTTACTCTGCTTAGTTCCTGTGTCATTTCCGGAATCAACATCGCGTTGTGCTGCCGGCGAAACTGTGCTTTCCGGAATCAACATCGCGCTGGGAAATAAACTAACTCAACAGTTCTAGACACATGACCGGTTCGACATCATGCCTGATATTTGATCATAGTATTTTTGCACCGCGCGGCTTTTTTTCCCTTCCATAACTACCCCTGGAATTGAAGCAAGAGGAGCGAAATTCCGACGAAGCTGCACAACTACACGGCGCGCTGCCACAGAAGCGTCATCACGAGGGACGGCCACCGCGGCCTTCTGAGCAGGGACGGCCACCGCGCCCTTCCGATCGGGAGCCGCAGGCAGAAAGTTTTCTGCGGCAGCAACCAGGCACTCTGCCCGGAGGAGGACTACATGTGACAGAAGCCGAACGAGAGGTATATATTAAGCGCCTGGTTGTTCTTCATGAAAAAAGAAGTAGAGATAGTACAGATCTAGATCATGTTTTGTCGACCACAGCGCAGTTATATGGTTTTTATAACTTCCTTCATCTTCTGCACTCTCGTACAATAAAATAACAGCATTTGATGGGCATGAGCAAGCGGCAAGCGGTCTTGCTGGCTGGACAGCAAGCGCGTCGCGTCAAGGAGCGAGGGTTCGAGGCCCCCGACGGTGGTCGGCGGCAGAACCGGCGCTTGCCAACCATCGAGTCGGCCATGTATCGAATGCAAATACCGATCTGGGTCTGGAAACCACGAAACCTGTGATCATGCTGAATCGATGATGCTGCTATATGCAATACAGAGGATATTTTAGCTTGGGGAAAATAATAAATGCGGCACACGCGGCAATACAGGGTTTGCACCTATGTCCAGACCCAGATCGTTACTTTCAATGCATACCATGAGTATGTGCTCGATTTCTTCGGGCGGGAAAAGCATGGAGCGCAAGCGAACCTGCCTTGGAATCGAGCAGAATTACAAGAACCTAGTGCACCACCAGCACAAGCAAACCATTCGGCAACACGGCTTTGCTGACCCCGCCGGCGAGCAGGTGCAGGTGGGTCCTCCACCTTTAGCGCCATGTGCAACAGCACCAACTGGGGCCATCGCTAGCGTCGGAGGAATGGCTCCGTCCTCGTCCTCTACCTCCCGGGCAGTTGCTCACCAGCAAGAACATCACCCCGATATGCATTGCAAATATTCCTGGACGTCTGGAAGAATGGGAACTTGAACTTGTAAAGATTTTGCGTGTTGCGGTTCACACAATCTGTGTTGCCTGACTTGCAAAAGATGTCTACTTCTGGCCATGCTGGGAGGGCGGGATTTCTCATGGAGGATGGGTACTTATCACCAAGCGGCTGCAGAAGCTGTGAAGATGCTAGGACGTGCATAATATTTACAGACTTTTGTGTAGTTTGGAAAAATTGCATCACAATCTTCCAGACCCATATCGATATTTGCATTTGATACTCGAGCCTGTGGTCCAAAAGTTCCGAGCGGAGGCGGTGGCTCTGGAAGAGCTCCGGCGTGCGCTGCACGCAGATCCGGATCTCGCCCGGCACAACAGGACCTCCACCACGACTTCCCGTGCAGCTCGTGCGCAGTCAATACTAAACTCGAAGTCCGCCACCTGCTTCACGACCGGAAGCAGATCCTCCACGCAAGTGGAGGAGCAGCGGCCGCCCAAGAAGGCACTATTTGTAGAAGGCGCTTCAGGTGGTGGAAATAAAGTTGGAGTTCGTCACCTAGTGCCACCAGCTACTACTTCTTCCAATTTAGCTGCGCTACAAGAGGAGCACCCAGCTGCAATGGACGATGTTGTTCACCACCACCGCCAGGAGGGGGCCTCTCCTTCAGCTGTACGAAAACCTCCTTCAGTTGTACCACAACAAGAACTTAGGACTTCTGCCTCGGCGCAGGCGGTGGGCGGTCGCGCCAAGAAGACCAGGGGCGAGCGCGAAACTATTCCACCGCAGAGCACTCCTACGAAAATAAACTACGATCAAGAGGACGACGACGAGCCGATGCTTGAAGCAGCAGCGAATGACAGTACTTCTAGAAGCCGGGGAGGCAGGAGTACTACCAGCAACGCTTCGATGTCCGTGCAAAGTGGCGGGAGTCATCGCTCGATGCTGAGCGAGCCCGCGCAAGAACGGAAGTCGCCCGAAGATGATCCACCTGAGGGAGCAGGTTTTGGCCCCGCGGCAGCGCAGCAGATCAAATCCCGTGCAGGACCAGCGGCGGCGGAAGGTCCCAGTTCGGTGGGAGCAGGAGGTCTTTTACCTGCAATTTTCAAAAATAAAGGCCGCACTGACAGCAAGAAGAACTTCGTTCAAGGCAGCAGCACGACCCCTACCAATGGCAAAAATACATCTTCTTCTACAGGAGGATCACGACTAGAAGCAGGTGGACCACGACAGCCTGGTCTTGTTTTGTTTCCGCCGGTGGTAGAACAAGCTCTGAATGACCGCAATGGATTGCCACACTTTCAGACGCGATCAAAGCAGTTCGAGGTGGACCCAACTGTTTTTACACCATCATCTTCGTCCTCGACGACGCGCGGTGGACGCAAGAACAACAAGGCTCCAGTTTATTTTCCGCTCCCAGCCGTTTGCCCCCGCCCGCCGGTGGCGGAGCAGGAAGTAGACTCTTTCTTCAAACTTCGAAAGGCGGAGACGCCGTGGGATGGTGACGCGTGGTTTCTTGTGCGGGCGAAAGCGTTGGCCAACGCGGACTCCAACGCGGCCGAGCTGGCGGCCCAGCCGCTCCCTCCGCGCGCGCGGGAGCCCCGACGCCCCCAGCCCGGGGAGGACCCCGGGCCCCGGGAGACCCAGTGGCGGCAGTTCCGCGAGACGCTGGCCTGGCTCGCGGGACGCCCTGAGGCGTTGGCGACCGGGGCGCTCGAGTTGGACCGCGAGTTGCGGGCGCACGGCGTGTGGCCCCTGATCAAGCGCGAGCCGGCGGCGCTGGAGGAGCTGAAGACCTGGCACGACCGCGTGATTGTGTCGATGCAGCGACGACATCTGGCCGAGCGGAAGAAACCCTTTTCGCTGACCAACCATCTGCAGAAGCTGCTGCGGGACATGGAGCAGAATTACGGCTTCGAGAACATGACAAATGAAAAGATGCGAATGATCATGGAGAATTGGGGCATGATCGCCATTCTGGAGCGCGACAAGTTTGCGCAACGCGAGATGTTTGTGTGGAACGAGCACCGCATCCAGACGGCGATCGCAAGGCAGCAGAAGTACTGTGTCCGCCCTACCTCCCACGGGCGCATGCGAGCGACCATTCAGAACGTCCGGGAACGGGCGGCGTTGGCGAAGCCCCCGCGCGAGGAGGCTTTTGCGGCTGAGGCTGTTCTTGATAGTGGTTACACAACCGCGAATACGACAGCACATCTTCCTCAATTTGCCGCTGCTAGTATCCTATTTAAAAACGTACCCACCCCATAGTTGTAATGCAAATCTGCATGCTGAAAATGTTTCTCATGCGGAGCCCCATGAGAAGCATTTTCTAATCGTGTTTTGCAATTTGTCATGCTCCAATCAGCATGGTATGCTAGATCTGTGATGCTGCTGAGCTAGCTCAAACAGCACTACACTACGAATCCAAATTTGTCATGCAAAACAGCCAAAACTTGTGGATTTGTCTAGCCGATTCCCCATCTTGACTATGGTGTGGGGACGTTTTTACTCAGGATAGCTAGTATGAAGACTTCATCCACCTACTTTGACGACGAGGACCCAGAAACCAGAATGGACCCGGAGACAGAGAGGGCCTACTGGGACCTGCTCAGCTCGGGCCACGCGGTCGAGATTTTGCAAGAGCCAGACGACCACCTGATTTGGCACGAACAGAGTCTCGAATGCGAGATGGTCCTGATGAAGCACGACCCCCGCACCGGGCAACAGTTCCCCTACCTGATGCAGGGTCAGAACCTGCGCGATGACTGCAAGTGCACTCCGCAGAAGATGACCGAACAGGAGAAGCGCGACAAGCGCCGGATGGATCGAGAAAACTTCAACGGTATCCCATCGATGTCGAAACCCATAACTGCTTACCCACCTCCCCAGACTTGTCACGTAGACTTGCATGGTTTGCTAATTGCAGGAACTATAATTCTTGATGTCAGTCGCCTGCCCATGAAGAGAGTAGATGTAGTGTTTTGGCATTTTTGGTAAACATGCTGGAAACTACTGTAACTGTGTTGTAAAAATGCACCGGCTTTTCGACCGCTTAAAAATCCGCAGTAGTACAACAACTTGTATATTATGCGTGTGTCCCAAAACGAAGACCAAAAGTTTAGGATTTGTCTACGCAAAAAATTCCAAAGTACTGTAAGTATGGGGCGGTACTATCATGGGTAAGTACTATCGGTTTTGCCACATGATACAGTAGTGGATGCAGGAAGCCATGCAGCGCCAAGCCTTTTTGCAGGAGCGGGCCGAACGGACGGGCAGGACAACAGAACAGCAAAACCGGTTTTCGTCGCAGCAGGAGGACCATGATATGCTAGGCGGGTATTATCCGAGTCGGAGGACGTGCGGTAGGAGTTTCTTGGCCAGAAGTAGTAGAAGTTGCGTCGACGAACGGGACCAAGAAGACCAGTGGATGCGTCCTCAAGAGTATGCAACAAGAGTACTACTGTCGATTTAGTGTATTAAGTCCGTGATGTGACTGAACACGCAAGACCAAGAGGGCAGCGTCTGTCATGCGGGTTCGATGCATTGTACTAGGGTCCATTCCACAAGCACACGTTCTTCACCTGCTATCTGCGCATAACAAGTTTTTGCATTTGCATCAGCTGTTATCATATGATCGGAAAACAAGTATTATGATACACTAACCCACTTTTTTTCTTGGATAAAGAGTTGGTGCCGCCGGTCGCGTAGCAGGCGACAATATGCTGGGTATATCTGACTCAGTATATCTCAGCGAGACCCCGTAAATAAAATTTTCGGGTAAAAAGAACTACACAGCACTGCGAGTCGTACGAAACAAGCGGACAAAATCAAGTGAGATGTCCTCATCTCCAGAACATCTTCTGCGGACGAGATGAGGCGACGGCGCAATCCGAGCGCGCAATGCTAAAAGTAATCACAGAAAATATCCAGCAAAAAAGTGTTACCGTTAGTTTTTTTTTTATGCCTCGCATTCTTGCAAAATGCAAGACAGTTTGCAATAGAAAGATTGCTGTCTTTTGGCTTATTTCTGGATCCCGCGAGACGGCACACTTTGCTAACGCTAACACCTTTTGGAGTGATGAGGCTACGAATGACGACCAAGAATTACATCACCTTCCCTACACCACCTTCCTTCCTGATCCCGACACACTCCCCTACACAACTTTCCTACGACTTGGGTTCCCTACACAACGACTAGGGCTACACTGTGTAGTCCCGGGCTAGTAATATGAGTATAAGACGAACTAGAACCCAACCTCAAACCACGGGTAAAGACGACCGCTACTAAGTGCAGGAGGGTTTTTCCCTGGTTGAAAATACTTCTATCCACTGCATTGACCACGACAAGAAAGTCCCTGGAAGGACCTAGCAGGGCGACGTCACGACTCGGTATGTCAAAAATAGTCACGATTCATCTTGTTTGTGCGGCTGCTGTAGTTCTTGCACTATCAAATAAAATACTAATACTGCCGATGTTGTATCTATTAGCCTGCGAGAAGATGATGTTCTTGATCAATGTTGACAACTAAATATTTTTTGCAGGTACTACGGAGAAGCTTTCATCAACTTCATAACACGACCGCGGTGGATTTATTTTATACGCCTCACGGTTCTACTTGTTCGAGGAAACAAATCAATGGCTTCGTATCAAATTTGTCGCGTCCGCTAGAGCTTCGGAAAGGCGAAATTAAGACCGCACTCCAAGAACCTGCTAGAAATTCATTTCTAAGTAGTAGTCCTTCTGGCTGTGTACTTTACTAGGCAGTAGAACTTCTACTGTTATTTGTATAAGTACGCAAATCAAGGTATCGCATGAAATAGCTGCTTCACTGTAAGTGTATCTATTATGCATGATTGTTCGATGCTTGTTCGCATCAGAAAGAACAAACTCTTGCAACCATGATTCCCATCGGAATATTAAAGCGTAACTGAAATCACGTGCAATGTTTCCTGTGCTTTATTTGGCATCACAAACACTTCTTTTCTGCCTCTGTGACCGTGTTGCAGACCCTGCGGGACGGTTACTTTTTTCCAAGTTGACAGTGAAGCAGTTTTTTCCTGCGATAAGAGGAACGACAGCTGCAGCGTAAAAACTGCTGGCAATGGCCGACAACAATTAGATGCAATAGAAATCTGCTTGTTTCTATTGCATCCCGCTAGCGAAACAGAAATGAATTACGAAACACAAACATTGAAGAGAAGAAGTCTAATATTACAAGAATTGATAGCAGCGGCAGCAGCATTTCCTCTTATCTTTTGCCCATACTGCCTCAACAGGACATTGATTTGTGTAGCAGTACTGTGCTGCGGACGCTTTTTGATTTATGACTCTGTTGATGTCGCAGCTCTTGGTCCACTACGCCTTCCTCTGTACTTAGCCACTTCCTAATCCTAACCGTACGAAAAATCGAAACTGTGATTTTACTACTTCTAGACCGCGGCGCGCAGAAGTGTGGTCGCCATAACTATGCCACCTCGGCTTAGAGTCTGTGAAAAAGGGTCTTCCTCGCGGCTGCACCTGGTTCGATGCAATCTGCGATAAGAATATGATTATTTTCTAGGGAATTTTTTTTTCGCGATTGCGTACGTTATTTTTATTTAATGAGGTGGGGGCGCAAGGATATCACCCTCCGGCTCTTTCATGTCTATGAAGAAATTTTATGAGACAGCTTTTCAATTTGATCTTCGGTTTTCAGTAACGAGAATCGTTGATCGGATTGTATAAGTGCTTCCTTGTTGTCCCGGAGGGTACTGTCTTCCAAAACTAAAACGATTTCTTCCCTCCTGTGAAGGCCGTCGCCTGAGGAGATCTCCCGGTCGTAACGTGGGGAGAAGCAGGCCGCATGCTTATCAGGGCAAGCGGTTAGTGGATCTGGTTGAAAGAGTGGCCCCAGTGAATGAGGGCCGCCGCCTCTCATGATGTCACCTAGTAGACCATATATAAGCGCTGGCCTTGTTGTTCTACGGAGAGCTAGCAGCAAGCAACTCCGTGGCCCATGCGCTGCGTTGCTGCGCAGGTTCGCAACAAAAAGGCACGCCGCCGCTGTGCTGTTCGTTGCCTGCCACTCGGGTGCCGCGGCTGCGCCTCGCGCGTCCGCAGGACGCGACCGGGCAGCAAGCCGAGTGGCACCGCCGACGAGCGCAGCTGCGCTACCGTTAGGGGAGCGCAGCCACCCAGATGGCTGGCCACCCCACCCTCCCGGATGCCGCCCCTTATCCGAGCTCGGCCAAGCCCATACCGAGAATTATAGCGCCGACCGTTGATAGTGCGCGGCCACCCGGTTGGTCGGTACTATGAAGAGCGCGCCACGACAGGCGAGCCCTGTGGCACCACTGAAACGGCCACACAGCAACACACTGGCGGCGCACAACCGCCCACGAGTTGAGCGCCCCCAGACATGCAAATGCTTGCTGTGGCTACGCAGTGCAATTCCAAATCGGACGAAAATCAACGGCAGTCGTGGGGAGGTGTTGGTGTTCGCGAGGCACTACGTCCGACGCGCCTCCGAGCCGTGAGGGCACTCGGAAGGGTAGGAGAGAGGGACCGAGAGTGCACCTGCTCCGGGTGCGGGAGATCCTGGCGAGACAGATCCCACAATGCACTGAGGCCCATCCGTCCCCTTGTACGTGCGATGTTTGTGCACAGTGGTCGGCATCACCTGTGGCTTCGATAATAATAATAAAACGATTTCTTCGGTTGAATTTTACCGCAACTGAAATTTTCTAAACGATAAGTTTCGAACTGTTCTCTTTTCTTTCCGATTTTTCAAATGATTTTCAATGAAGGTAATTTTATGCAACAGTGAAGATGACTTTACAGATAGAGATATGTAGTTATCGGGTAGAGGGGTCCCGATCCCGAAGGAAGTCTCGGGGCGCCGCCCCTCGTTTGAGTCTGTCAAAAGATGGACCATTTTTTTTTCCGCAGCAGCAGCCGGGCCGTTGCCGGGGCGGTGGCTTGCACACTTGAATTTTTGCTACTTTGGCTATTGCCTAGGAACTTAGAAGCAAGTGTGCAGTTATCATTTTATCATAGAAGCCCGCTGCTGCTGTGTGCTTTTTTCAAATTTTGCGAATGTGTTTCAACTCAACGCGACAACCCAAAAGATGTGCAGTATGTCAATGCAGAAAAACAGGGGAGCGCGTTATACACAAAAAAACGATTGGAACTACTGCTACCTGTATACTGTGAGCTAATATGCTCTAACTTTGTAAAAATTATAGTCATAATTTATTAATTGATGAACTAGAAGAACTCCAAAAATAAGAATAACTCGAGGATCGTAGTCGCGTTTTCTCGAGGAGGCGATCGTTTGAGGCAGAAGCGAGGCAGCGGTGCGGCTTCGTGTGTCCGATCGATCGCCTCGTACTACGGGAGATAACTTTATTTATTAGTGTGCCGCAGTGCAGCAAAAGCGAAACCAAAAGAGCTTCGTTTCAGGTGGTTCCTTTTTCAAGCTTTCTGTATTCTACTTGTTGATAGTACACAAAAATATCATCTGAAAAAGTTGCATGCAAAGGGCTTCCGATCATACCATGAGAATGATTTTTACCTAGTTGTAGCTTTGTACTCCAATTGCAACATAAAGATTTTTACCGTTGTTTTCTACATCTTTCGCGCTGAGAGAATGAAGTACAATGGCTCACCAGAGAAAAAAAGTCCACCTCCATGGCGGGGTTTTACTATCGTGGTTAGTCTTACTAGTACTCAGATGCGCGACGCACCTACTAGATTGACAGAAGTACTAGTATTTTTCACGACCCCTGTGTAGAAGTGGTCAGGCCCCTGAGGCGAAGGAATGGTCGACACTTATCAAAATGAAAAACTCCCCCTCCCCGAACTGAGAGCAGTTTACGGCATGACTTGCGTGCACAAGTCATTTTGTATTGCATGAACGAGGCATGATCTTTGGTAAAAAAACGAAAATCCTGTTAATCAATACAAAGTCGACACGGAGTTGCTTGGCCTGGCAGTCGCCTCTCCTGTAGCTTGAACAGCAAGAGAAAGCGCCTACTTATGTAGGTGCCGATGGAGGTGACAGAACGCCCTCGCTTTCCCTTCGCGCGATATCAGTAGTCTTGTGCACACACATCAGCATCACCATCATCAGGAGGAGGGGGATTTTTCCCCGCGATAACGCCACACATAATTTTTGTGCAGGGGGAACAAGAAGATTTATTTTTCATTTCGCCAATCTACTAGGTGGCGTGCCACATCCAGTTGTAAAGCTTCAAATAAATGCGGCTACCACCTCCTGCTTCGGACTTTTATGATGTGAATCTCTTTCTTAACTTGTCGTTTTCTGAGCTAGGAAAGTAATCACATTTTTTCAGGCAATGAAAAATTCACCAGAGTATACCTACGGAGAAAATAAATTAAATCAAGACGGGGAAAATAAATTTACCAGAGTATCGATGTGGTGGTGAGGTGCCAACATCTCATATATGAGAGTCTTATTAGGTGGTCTGTGTACCACTTCAGATATGAGAGTGCGCAACTCAGCTCCCCCTCATTTGTCGTGCAAAAATCCAAGTCCACCCGTCGCCTCTTGGCACTGCAGCATGATGGGTCCCGGACCGAAACAGCAAGAGGTTTGTGTTGCTATGGATATTACCATCCAAATGAGGGGAAGGGGGACTTGTGCACTTTTATACCGGATTTGCTGACCGGGAGGCGAAGGTCAACGGGTTTACTTGCGAGATTTACTCTACTACCACCTGGTGAGGCACAAGTACAAACACCATCCGACACGATTGGGTTACATCGCACACGAGCAGCAACGTGGTTGCTTCGCCTAATTCTTCTATTAGCGCAGAATCGGGACTAACAACGGAGAGACGATGATTCGAGCACTTCGGTGCTCCACCTGCAAATACTTAAATTCCTTATCTTGACGGGAGTAGCGCCGGAAAAATGGCAGGAAAAGGATTTGTGCAAGGCTTCGAACTTAACAATAAGACGACAACAATCTGTAGCACGTAGAGGAAATAACAGGCAAGTGACCTACAGTTGCTAATGGGGGCCGCTGGAAAAATAACAAGGCGAGACGCGACCGACCCGAAGAAATACTTTCTTGTTCTTTCACAGCTAGCGAAATGTTTACAACGTAGCATCACCATCTGTAAAAACAAAGAGTGTTTATTTCTTTATTTTGGTTCTTCGATCCATCGGTAATTTGAATTTTTTGACATTACACAACACAACTCATACTAAACTATTGCAGCGAACAATTGCACACTGTAGACAGAGGCTACGTCTACGGCTGCGCCAATCTATTGCGTGCCCGTCACAAACCGACGCCTGCAGAATTTGCCTTTTTTTCCTGCTCTTGAAGTTAGTACTACGATGACATATACTATATGCAAAATTTTTTCCTAGCTGATTTTGGAAAGACTTTTTTGCGGAATTCGAATTTTGGAAAACAGGAGGATAATCCGGGCGGCGAATTTTTCTCTGCGAAGATTCGTATTTTATAGGCTATCGTGTCGCGTAGATACTTAAACTTATGTAGGACGGCAACAAAAAATGAGTACAACTAAATGACACCATTCTGATGCAGCGACTCAGTTCTTGCGAGGTGCGGACGACCCCAAATAAAAAAGGAATGAACAATCAAAAAGAATAAATCAAGGAGGACTTTTTTATTCTCAACATCCAGACTCGCTGCTTCCTTTACCCGGGGCCGCCGCGGCAAAAATAACGATTACACTAGCTTGCTCAAGAATAGAGTAGACCACGAGGTTAGGTAGAATTAGTTGGGGCGTCAATCTTGTGTTTGAGTAGCGCAGAAACAACGACTTGGAAAAATTTCGAGCCGTTTTGCCGGTTAGAGATGTTCACACAGCGGAAAAACGATGCTGAGTTTTTGCCTGGCAGCGCGATGGGCAGAGGATGTGTTCAATTGGATTCCGTACAGTTTCCTTCAGCATATGACCTGGCGCCCTGTTTTGTTTCACGCACGACCGGTCACAAGGTCATAGACCTCATTTTGAGTAGAAGTCTCGCGTACAACGCGAACACTGAAAACTGTAAACTATTCGTTTTTGGTTGTTTGTCTTTGTCACTCGCCTTGTTTTTCTTTGTCACTTTTTCATCGTGGAGAAAAAGAATCGTACCGACCTTTGCAATCGAATAACTTCTTCTGTTGCAAGCACTTGGTCGGCGCGCTGTCAAGCAGACCGGCTGCTTATGCGTGTGCTGTCCTCGAAAGAGATTGATTTCGATTTTCCAAATGACCATTGTGGACCACAGCTTTATTAGCAGCAGAGCTGTAGCAGCCTCTAAGGTGAGGACGTTGGCTGGAGGCAGCTCTACGGTGCAAGAAACTAGAGCAAGCTCCTCTGCTGCTGATCGTGGAAATAAGAGGACCAACTACCACCTGTTTCCTGCCTCTTCCAATCGCGTTACCGAATGGTCTGGCGGCACTACCACAGAACTGTTCGTGACGGGTGGATCCTTTGCCGCGAGAAACTTCGCGCTGCGGCTCTCGCGCGCGCGCATAGCCGTGGAAGAAAGCACGTTCACGGGTCTACCCGGGTTCCTGCGTCACTTGACCCTGTTGTGGTCATCTTCTGCAGTACAACCGAGAGCGGATGAGATTGCGGGACGTCGCCCCGGCGCAACCTCGTCTTTTCAGATGCGAATTCGTGGGAGGCACGGGGACGCGTTCTTCGGACTGGAACCGTGGGAAAGCGTGGAATTTTCCGGAGCGGACGTGGTAGCCAGCCGGGGCCTGGCGGAAGACTTCAACGTCATCTACGATCCGGGGCGGCTCGCTGGCGGACGGGTGCGGGTGGACGTTCTGGAGCTCCTGAACGAGGGGGAGAAAATAGAGCTCCCGTTGGACGACGACCGTCTAAGCAACCTCCACTCGCAGGCGTTTATCTACTTTCCAGGTGGAGTGGTTCGTCCTCCTGCCGGTTCGGACGAAAGTTGCGCAGCAGCAGCATCGGCGTCGAGGGCTAGTTGTAGTTCATCTGCGAGGACGTATCAAATGACAAAATGTGTGGGGCTGGAACAGTCATGCTGTTTTTGCATGACACTGAAGGTCTGGCATGGAAGCTCTAGCATCACAGGTTTCGAGAAGCTTCCGCAATGCCGAATCCGCATGACAAGTCCCCTGTTTTGCTGACAGAAAGTGGGCAGCTTTTGCTACGTATGCATGAGAGACTTTTCTGTGTTCTGCAATACGCATTACAAGTTGCATTCTTCCAGACCCAGACATTTTTGCATTTGATAGGACGTCCAAAGTAGGGGCTGCAACTACTACTGTAGCGGTGGCCTGTAAAAGTGCCGGTGTGCTGGCTGACGCCGTGTTGCACCCCGGCGACTCTGTGTTGGTGGATCGTGGGGCGGAAGCTGTGACACTGCAGCTTCGCTCGCAAAACGGAGCGGACCTCCCTGTACGATTGCTTCAGGTTTCATTTTCAGTGCTCCCGGGCACTGGCAGTAAGATGTGAAGCATTGGCACGACGACCTGGGTGGAAAGGATGAAAAACCGAAAGCAGTCGGTCCTGCAACTAGACTACTGCGCTGGCGCGTGTAACTGTTCAATAGCCCCCAGGTCGTATTCATAAAGAAGCATTTTTGATCCGACCACCGTGCTGCGTGTTGCGTTTTTCTCTCCGCTGGAGAGAAAACAATTGAATTGCCGGGATCTTCTTCACGACCGTGTTACTGCTTCGTTGTGGTTCTACTTGTGGCGTACTTTTGTCGTTTTTGTTTGTTTATTCCCAACGGTTTGTTGCCGTGCAAAGGGAGACGGCAGCGGCCAAGTCCGTCTTGGTACTTGGCACAGGGCGCAGTGGTTAGCGCACCTGCATAAGAGCAAGACTGGCGTGGAGGATGTGTGGAGCAGTGCGAGTGTAACAAACTTACAGGCGAGCTGCATGCTAGTACTGTGATCAGATCATGATCTTTATCTTCCGTTAAGGTCGATGACTGACTGTTGTAACGACTTTCTTTCCTCAATATGTAAGAAGTACTCTCACTTTTCTACCGAGAAGGGTCAGCGGCTCCTGCGTGATACTTCGCTTCTAGGAAATAACCTGAGGCGAAAATTAAGAATTGATAGGGAATATTATAGCGAGGTACTAGAAAGGCACTATTCTACTTGGCAGCTATTGAAATACGGAGTATGGCGGTGTTGGAAGCTTCCGATCGAAGAAAATTAAGCATGTGAAGATGAAATAATTTTCGGAGAAAAACAAAAACCAACCCTTTGCGATTTGACTGCAGCAGCCCGCACGGATTTCGTCATCTCTTCTACCGACCTACGCACGGACATCCTTCGTGAACGTGATAGGAGATCTATTTGGTGACGAAAAAACAGAAAGAAGCTTGAGGAACAACATCTCGAACGTAAGGTCGCTGACACCAGTTTCTTCCTTCTATCTTGCTGCCGCGTGTCAAAAATTCATTGTCCAAGAAGTCCTCTTTATCACAATCGCGGCTTTATTCCGGGGCCGTCGCCTATTTGTTCTTCCGTGGTCCTTCCGAGACAAGCGTTTTCTTTACTCTACAAGAACGAGTTGGGTCTTGTTAACAGGAACAATATGGTGATCGAGTTGGGTCTTGCTGACAGCGCCCACGCCATCGATGATGCGAACATCCAGTTGCTCGGCGCATACAAGTACTTATCGCAACTGCTGCACAGCACGACCGATGCAGGAGCTGCGTCACTCTCGACCAGTAGTAGCACTACAACTTCAAGTATTCTCCACGCAGGTGCCGGAGCAGTAGGAGAGCAAGCAGCTTCACAGCAGCACTTTCCGACCACTACCGCGCCTTCCGACATTGTGAAAGTGGGCGCCACCCTGCCGGCGTACACGAGCAACTTGGAAAAACATGGCGACTACCTGTCTGCTTTGGTGAAAACCCGCCACGCTTTATCCAAAGATGAAAACGCAGTTTGTGTAGCTGTCTTGGAATGCTGACCACCCGCACAGCCTGTCATGGTGCACAGGTAGTACCTACTCGAATTGAGTATTACGACAGCTATGAAATGGGCCACCGCTTACGATTAGCTGGGCCACCACTTACTCGAATTGAGTATTACGACAGCTTACGATTACGACAACTGCAACTACGTGGTGTGCCACCAGCGTGTTTAAGTACAAGAGTAAGTGTAAGAACTATTTTGCAGCATGCGGTGCGTTTTTCTAGACTTACGCTACCACTGGTTTTATGCTCTTGCATACGCTTTAGATCACGCGGCGGAGGTTTTGCAACAGGTGAAACATGTGAACCCGGAGAGTCTCGCTGCCGCAAAACTGCAGCTGCGGGACGTGCTGGCTCCGCCGGGAGGAGTAGCAGGAGGACCCGGTGGTCCTGGACCCGGAGAAGGCACCGGCGCGACAGGTGTGCTCGCTACCAGTGGCGACGCGAGCCCGTCACTCTTGCCGACGGTGGACAAGTACGAACTCATTGCGCAGCCAGACTATCGAATGCAAATGTGTAGTCTGGGTCTGGAACAAGGCAGAAGTTATTTGTGATGCAGGCTCTGCATGGTCCAGAAGGTCCGGAATATTACGGGGCCTAGCATGACAGACTCTGCGAGGCCTTTCCAATGCCTATCTCGCATGAGAAACTTGTTGACAAAAAATCGGCAACGATGTATAGGGGTATTGGCAGAGGCTAAATCTGTTCTAACGCCACGGTATTGGCAGAGGCTAAATCTGTTCTAACGCCGCCCTGACAGGAGTCAAAGGTCAAAGCGATACGATGCGAAAAAATCGGCAACTTCAGCGATTCCTATGCAGCGCAGATTTTTGTGGGACGCACAGGACGCCTGAGAATTTTGCATCTTTATTCCAGACGACCCAGACGTATTTGCAATGCATACGGGTGCGGAGCTTGCGCAGCTGCAGGGGCAGACCGATCTGAGTCAGGACGCGTTGCACGTCTCGGTCGATGACCGCACCGGATCGCTGGTTGCCACTGCGGGCGGAGTGGGGTCGTCGTTCTCTCCCGTTCCGGATGTCAGTAGCGGGAACATCGAAGGGATTGCGTACACGGGCTCGTCGGACTATGAGGTTCTTAACGACGGCACGAGCGTCCCAGTCGCGACAAGCACTCGTTTGTTATCCGCAGCGAGCGTATGCCTTGCAAATAAGTATGTCTGGGTCTGGAGAAATGCCAGGCTTGTCATGCATATTTTCCATGACCCATGATGTCTATGATGCATGCCCTAGCATCACAGATATTGCGAGGGCTTTCTGATGCTCATACCGCTTGAGAAATGCCCTGCCCACGTAGGAAACACTAAGCCCCTTTTGGTTTTCATGCAAAACAGATTTTATGTAGGATCCAAAGGCACCATCACAAGTTGCACCAGACAGATTTGCACTGGATAGAGCGCTCTCGCGAACGACAAGACTTCCCTGGTGGAGATCAATCCGGAAAATCAGACGCTTTCCTTTCTGACTGACCGGGTGCCGAACTTGTTTCAAAATCACGAGTGGCACTTGCGTCAGCCCGATGGGTACCTGGTCAACGAAGAGGGCAGTCATTTAGTTTTCCGTTCGACGCCGCCGCGGGAAATCCCGGTTTTGGAGACGTTCGGAGGTACTTTCAGTCTTTATCGATTTCTATACACGTGCCGCAGCTGCTCGTCCGGGCTACATCATCTTACAGTATGTCATCTTTTCTTGATGTTCCTTCACCCGTTTTTTTTTTAGCATCAGTTACCTCCTCTGTAGATTTTGAAATGGCGATAAGTCTTATATATGAGCAGGAGGCGAAGGCGTTATGTCACGCAAGTTTTCTCTTGACTTGAGTCGTCCACCTCGTGCAACATGCATCAGCACACCAGAAAGACGTTTTACAGATCTGATCTACTTCTATCAGGGGCGCCCTCCATGCCGCAGCATGGGCTGGAGAACCTGGAAGTATTTCAACCCGTGACTGCCAACCCGGAGGGCGATATCGTATTCAAAAACGTCCCCACACCCAGCCCATAGTTGTAATGCAAACCTGCATGCTCTTGAAAATGTTTCTCATGCGGAGCCCCATGAGATTAGTCGTGTTTTGGAATTTGTCATGCTCAGCATGATGTACTAGATCAGATCTGTGATGCTGCTCAACTACCTCAAACAGCACTACGCTACGAGTCCAGCTTTGTGTTGCAAAACAGCCACAGCTTGTGGATTTGTCTAGCCGATTCTCCATCTTGACTGTGGTGTGGGGACGTTTTTACATAGGATAGACGACCAGGTTTCCCCTTTCAAAATGCTCCCAGAAGACTTGCAGAAGTTCTACGCGGAGTACTATCATGACGACTACTACATTACCGGCAAAGCCTATGCAAGAAAAAAACTGTGTAAGTGTAAATTTGTGTTGCGGACGATGCAAGACAATTACCCCTGTCATGCCGGACATGCATCACAGGCTTTTTCCGTAGCTGTTTTCTGGCACTGGCTTACGCATGACAGGTTTATTTCTGTGTCATGCAGAGCAAACTTGTGATGCTATTCCAATTCCTCCAAGATAAAAGTTACACTAACACAGTTTTTTTCTTGGATAAAGCCCCCGACGCCAGCACGGTGCGCGGTCTGCAAGAGGGTCTGGACCGCGCTGTGCCCTTCATGGACCGGTTGCGAACCGGGCAGGAGGTGGAGATTAATGTCTCCGACGAAGGGGTTGTGTCCGCCGACTTGCGAGGAAGCGGCTTACCGGAGGGACGGAACCTGCTGGCTTTGGAAAGCGATGAAAATACAATTGGCGGAATAAATGACCATTACGGTAGCTCGACATCTCTTCACGGAAATCCTGCATCAAGTGGGTCTACTTTCGGAAAGATGGATTTCGCATCTGCAGCGCTAGACAAGAATAGTACGGTCGCCGCGGATGCTGGTGCAACTGCAGCCTCCAAGGACCAACTGCATTCGACTAGTCAGATCAACCAAAGTGCGGCCGCATCGAAGAGCGGTGCTCCATCGGCCGCGACTTCTTTTTGGAAGAAGCTAACCGGCGGTGGGGGATCAACCTCCTCATCTTCTAGCGCGGCTGTGCCTGCTGCAAATGGTAGTACTAAAACCTCCGCGGGGGCGCCAGCTGGCACGTCAACATTTTCTCAAGTAGAGGATCATAGTACAACAACTGCGAAGATGAACAATATTAAAGCGAAGAGCAGCCTCTTCATGGAAATCAAAAGAGAACAAGTGAAAAATCTCGAGGATGTTGACAACGTCAACAGCCTAAATTCCTCTCCCCCGCCGCACAAGCCCAACATCAGCACCCCGGACCAGCACGTGGGGCCCAACGAGAAGAAGATTGTAGTGGTGCAGCAAGGCATGGTGCCCGAGAAGTGGTCGGGGGCGGTGAGCGGCTGGCTGCATCAGCACGGAATTTCTCTAGGAGCGGCAGACAACAGCGCAGCTGTACCGGCGTCGAGTTACGATTTCGATCTTACGACCTCTGCAGGAGCAGGCGCCGGAGCACCTTCATCTCCGCCGGGAGATCATGTTCTTGAGGGTCTTGTTTCCTCTTCTTCGCCTGGATTAGGAGTGCAAAAAGCTGATGGACTTCTTGCAGCGGAGCATCAGGCTGACAGCGCAGTAGGAATAAATTCCAGTAATTCTTCTAGCGGTGTCGGGATGTTGATGCATGCGGGAGGGAATGACGTTGTCATGCCAGCTGTGAGTACTTCTACACCCGCCGGCGGAGAGAATTTTCATGAACACGCTGCTGCACCAGAACCAGGTCCTCCGACGGCCGTGGAGCAAATGCAGCCTAACGCAGCGGGAGTTGCGCCATTTTCACGACCTGACGACGTTGCCGCGTCATCATCCGTGCAGCCTGCAGAGGAAATAGGCGGTGGCAGCGGTGCGGAATTAGTGTCTTCAAGTAGTGTAACTACTAGTGCAGCACATAAGTCTGGGACGACGACGAGCAGCTTCTCATCGTCTTCTTCGACGAGTTTTTACTCCCCCTTGACCACCAGCTTGGAGGACGAGAGCAAAACCGTGATGCGGAATTCCGAAGCCACGTTGGCGGGCATTCTGCAAAAATCCGGAAATGCCTACGCGTCGGCGGGGAGTGCGTTTGGCGGGCAGCAGGATCATCTTCAACACGCGATGCCAACACCAGGAGGAGGAGAACTACCCAGTCCTGCTGCTGGTCTTTTTAACAGCACAACTGGAGCAGGAGGTTCTTCTCATCAAGAGGCTGGGCAACTGCAAGAACAGGTGTCATCAACATTATCTGGCACGACTGCGATGTTGAAGGGAACTGCCCCCAGCGGTGGACCACCGGAACATAGCGAGGCTCTTGCAGCGTCCGAGATTGTCGGGAACATTAAAGAAGGTGGAGACCAGCAGCAGCAGGCCTCGCCAGGGGAAATCGAGACTTCATCCAATCCGATCATTGACAACGCGAAGCTCATGGACCTGCTCCGCCAGGGGGATGCGGTATTCACGGCAAATATGTCATCTGTGTCGGAAAGATTGTGAGATTTGGCATGCTGGTCTGGCATGACGCTGCGCTCTGCATTGCCTGTCATGCACAAACGATGTGTTTCATCCTCATGTGGAAAAATACGGCGCAATTCAGAGCGACTCAAAAACCTGTCATGCTTGGCAGCGCATTAAGTACAGAATGCTCATTATTCCCTGACTTGCAAATCACAGGCTTATTCCAGACCCAGATCGAAGATATTTGCATTTCATATGCGGATTACCAGAACGATCTGAAAAGTGGCGCCCTGCTCCGGCAGGACATTGACTTGGAGCAGAACGACATCTTGCAGGCGTTCGCTTTGACCAACGCCGGCGATGATGCCCAGGCGAACGCGGATCTGGTCCGGGCCTATCTTTCGGAGCCGAAAATCGGCGAGAACGGGCTGCCGGCGAACGACGGACTGACGGAAAAAAGCGGACACTTACTGGACCAGGGATCCAGCATATCCAAGAAAAAAATTGTGTAAGTGTAACTCTGTGTTGCAGAAAATGCAAAACTGTTACACTTGTCATGCTGGACATGCATCAGAGGCAATTTTCGTGCGTGTTTTCACGTACTACGCACGCATGACAGGTTTTCTGTGTCATGCAGAGCAAACTTGTGATGCTATTCCTCCAAGAAACTTACACTTACACAGTTTTTTTCCTGGATACAGCACGTATTGATGTTTTCAAATATTTACATGTGAGGACATGATGTAAATCTAAAAAAATGCCGCGACCGTGCGTGCCTCCTTCTTTCGACTACATCGATCACAAAATTCGGGTTTGCTTGTTTTATGCTACTTTTGCGTCTTCACGACAAATGTTAAAATCTATCAGGTTCGCCGTGCGCGCGTTTGAGCCGCCGGTGAGCACCGTGGTCGACTACGCTTCGATTGCGGGAGCAAAGCTGGCAGCTGCGGGGACAACCACTACTACTGCAACTACTTCGGGAGCAGGCGGAATTCACTCCACTGCGCCTGCTAGTGCAGGAGCAGCCCCATTACATACGGCCACAACCGGCGGCTCCGCTTCTGCGTCGGCCAGCTCGCCGCTTCCTCCGCAAACGCACCACGACCCCAACCAGTACTGGGCCACAGAGAAGAACCACGGGGGGCACGTGGGCTTTCTGCTGTCCGACCGCCAGGAGGGGGTTCCCTTGGAGAGGATCCAGATCGACTTTGGCCCATATGTTTTCGGGAAGCAGATCCACATCTTGGGGAAGCTAACCGTGGAAGAGGGGTGGCGGGAGTTATTCTCTACCGACCAGCTGAACCGGCAGCGGCTGGTTCTGGATCACATCGTATCAAATGTAAAGATGTCTGGGTCTGGAAGGTTACAAGGTTTGTCATGCATATTTTGCATGAGTCAGGATGTCTGTAATGCATGATCTAGCATCACATATTTTTAGAGGCCTTCCTGATGCCTATCCCGCATGACAAATGCCCTCCCCGCGTAGCACAAACTGGGCTCCTCTTGCTGGCCATGCAATACAGATTTTTTTAGCATCCAAAGTTAGCATCACAACCTTCCAGACCCAGACATTTTTACATTTGATACATCGACGAAAACGTCAACTCGGTCGCGGTGGCTTCGGTATAACGTGCTCAGGTGTTACAATCTCAAACGTTACAATAGAATCTGGAATTTGTGTTGCAAGAAGTGCATTATCTATCCAACTCTCATAGGATTGCGCATGACAAGTTCTGGAGTCCCAATCCGCATTACAATCTGCCGAAATTTGTATTGCAGAAAGTGGAATGCTGTCGGAGTCTGTCATGCTCACTATGAAATACAAAACCCAGATTCTATTGTAACGTTTGAGATTGTAACGTTTGAGCGGGTCATATTCGGACCTGCCGTTTTCGCTACGGGAGATCCACTTTTTCGCCAATGCCGGGGTGCAGCCGGAGGTCGTCCCCAGGTCGATCGAGGACGACGTACTGATAAAGAAATGCCTTGTTGGTCATCTTCTTTTGCACGACATGAGCAAGAATTAGTATGCTTTTTCGTGCATCAGTTTATTATTATGCAATAAAATTTTGTCCAAAAATGAAATCCTCAGACCCTCCTGCACACGGGCGTGAACGACCTTGCGGGGTTGAAGTATTACCCGGTATTCCACCTCGAAAAGGTGCCGGAACTTTCTCAAGACTACGCGTTATCGGAGCAGGTTCTTGCTTTCTGTTTCTTCGATGTTGGTTTCTTATGTGCGGTTGCATTTGCAATGCCGAGCGAGGCCTACGTATTTTATTACGTGTACTTACGCAGTTGGCCCGATAGTATTGGCACTGTACGTGTAGGCGCAATAAACGCGATATCAATATGCATGGTAAAAAAGAAGTACTTTAGCAATCTTCATAAACCACCTCGAGGTTGACAAGCTAAACGCCTCTTACGACCACGTGGCTGGTGTAATCAAGCAGCTCGAGCAGCTTGCCCGGACGGAACAAGACCAGCAGATGAGCGCGAAGTTGGACGAGTTGGGGAATTACCGCCCGGTTCCCGTCCCCGAGGAGGTGAAGGGCTTGGTGTCTCCGGCGTCCGAGCCGGTGCCCGCGGTAGCTTCCACCATGGGACTAATCCATGGACATCGAAGCAACACACTCGAGGACAGGTAATGAAGTACATAGGTACAACTATCCAGTGCTTTGAGCGTCGTGCCATACGTCATTGTCATCGTGTCGGTCCTCCTCTGCTTCCCCGTCGGTTTATTTTGGCAAAGTTTCTTGACTTTGCCCTGCGCTCGACCGTTCCGAGCATAATTCTGTGTTGATTGATGATCAACATGCTTATCCGGAGGTTCAACATCGCAATATAACTACAGGCTGAACGTGAGCGATCTCATGCGGCAGTACCAGGATAATTCTGCGTACATGAGCTCTGGCGCTGCGCAGCCATCGTCCTCGTCGTCGACCAGCCCATCGGGCATGACGAGCCACACGAAGCATGTGGACGTGCGCACTATTCCCGTAAATTTAAGCACTATCCCGGCCACCTTCGCGGCAGCTCCTGCGCTGGTTGCAGCTATGGCGGGAACTACTTCTTCGTCTTCCGCCTCCAAAACGAAATCAAAAACGAATTTTTTTTCCCCTGAAAAGTCGCAGACAACCTACGCTGCGAGGGGAGTAGACCACGTTGAGCATCGATCGGACCGGGGGGAACTGCAGGAAAGGCAAACAGAGAAACAAGAAGCCGAAACGATGGGACGTGATGAAAGTAGTAGCAAACGACCGGGTCGCTCCGTGATGTCCGGTCGCGGAGATGAAATTCATCAGCAGGAAGAAGACCTCGCTGCCCCTTCTAGTAGCGCTACTTCCAGCACGAACCGGGGTGGCCAGGGGGAAGCACCAGCATGCAGCTGCACAGGAAGTAGCACGAGTGCGACTAGTAATGCTCTTGGCGAAACAAGAACTCGTGGCATGGGCATCAACAAGCAGACGGAAGCGGTAGATGGTACTACCGAAAACAACCCCCTGGAGGACGAGATGATCCTGAACAATCATGAGAACAACATCAATAAAAGCCCGTCGACGACCAGCAGCCTCGCGACAACCGAGCACAGCAGCGCCCGGAACTTCGGCAGTAGCAGTCAAAGCAACCTGATGCCAGGAGCCGGGTACAGCAACCGCTCGTCTCCAACCGGCTCCACCGCGCACGACTGCGTGAGCACGGCAGCACTGCACCTCAGCAGCGGCTTGGAATCGTCGCCAACAGAATTGCTGATGTCTACTTCGACGCCTAGTTCATCTAGAGGAGGTACAGGGATCAACATTATGGGGGCGTCGACCACAAGCAATGAGAATGAAGAGGAAAATGAAATAAAAACGGCGCTAGGAGAAACAAGAAATACCCGTCCTGATCCTGAAGATCATGCTTCTTGTAATCAAGAAGAACAGCAACAGCAACAGAAGCAGAATCATCTTGTTCGCAACGGAACGAGTTCTCGTGGTAGTTTTCGTACAACAGAAGAAAAAGTCCTCGAGCTGCCATCCAATGCAACATCACCACACGACGATGTCGACTCCCTGGTGGATCACGAGACCCGGCCGCTAAGCGGCGCACCTAGACGACGAGGAGGACAAGCACAGCCGGAAACTGCCGCAGTTGATGCGGCATCTTCGGCCCCCGGGTCATCTTCGCACGACTTTTCGTCCGGGATGAAGCTGCGCGAGAAGGGAACAGATGATGTTACGTCTGGAGCACTAGTACACGGCAAGGAGCTACTCGACCGTTACGACTCGGCTTTTGCCGGAGCTCCTGCGTCGACGTCCAGTTCCTCTTCCTCATCTGCTGTTCGCGACGAGGAGCAGCTTCATCCTGATTTGCCTTCTTCTAGCAGGACGAGCTCCTGTCTTCGAGAAGTAGAAGGTGAACCGTGTGGCTCAACATCCACTAGCGATATCAAGACACACTACACCGAGAAACTGCAGCTTCCGATAGGAAAAAACGCAACTACTACTTCCCGGCGAGGCAAAAGGGGTAGTGGTTCCCGCAAAATAATGGATCTGTCGCCCTCAACATGTCGTGGCTCTCTGCATCTTCAAGCACTGGCTGAAGCGGGTCAGAATCACCTCTCTCGACGTCAAGGGTCCGTGCACCACGACGCTGTTGAGCACCAGGAACTGCAGGTTGCGCAGCGAATCAATATTGACCCTGCAGCTTCCCCCAGTCGTCCCCTCCTCGGCGGCGACGGCACCGGGCGGAGTAGCACAGGGTCTACCTGCGGAAACAGCTACTGCAACTCCTCCAACGGTTATCAAACAAAAAAAAGTTCGTCACGATCACACATGTTCATTTTTGCATTTTTTTACAAAACTGCGTGTGAGCATCAACTACATGCGTAAAAGTTAAAGTAGTTAATGACAGTCAACCTTCATACAGGATCATTCCCCTCATGCAATTCTCTACTAAGATGCCGATGCCCGAAAAGTTCTTCATGCATCAAAACCTTGTGGAAAAGGAAAATCAAAATAGCGACTGGGACTGCAACGAACTTTTTTCTTTCCATCACGGCAGTTCTGGTGGCCAGAGAACCTCGAACCCGAATAATTCTGTGAAGGCCCTTCGGAAGAGGGAGCAACTGCACAACGCGAAAAAGATGCGCAAGAAGGTGAAGATTCCGGTTGTTCCGGGCCTACTGTCGTCCTATGGTAGTGGTCACCATTCCTCCGGAACAACAAGAACCCATGTGGGAAATAGTAAAAACGGTGGAGGAGCTGGAGCTGGAGCTGTCCCTGTCCCGCATCATGCGTATTCCACTTTTCCGGGCAGGTCGTCTTCGTCTTCTTTCCAGAATAGCAGGAGGGCCGCTCCTGCAGTAGAGCTGCAAAATTCATCTTCCACGACACTGGCTCCTGTAGCTCCTTCTTGCAGCTTCTGGACGACCTTGCTAACAATGTCCACATATCCTGTGTAAAAACGTCCCCACACCAGAGTCAACATGGGAAATCTGCTAAACAAATCCCACAGCTTTGGTTGTTTGGCATGACAAATTTGGACGCGTAGTGTAGTGCTGTTTGAGCTCGTTCAGCAGCATTACAGATCTAGTAGCTCATGCTGATTGGAGCATGACAAATTTCAAAGCTGCATCTGAAAATGCTTCTCATGGGGCTCCGCATGAGAAACATTTTAAGCATGCAGAGTTGCGTGACAACTATGGTGTGGGGACGTTTTTAAACAGGATACTACAAGAGCTGCTGCAGCACAAGCAGGGAACAAAGCACCCGGCGGAGGTGCGCCGAGTTGTGCTAGCGACGCTGGCGTTGCTTTGCCATCTGGTCATGCGGATGCTGAGAGGCACACGAGCAGCAATACTACAAGAACCCTGTCGGTCAACAAAGAAGTGCCCGGGATGAAGATGAACAAGCATATCGTCATGTCTGCGAACAGTCTTCAACATGTTACTGATCATTATGACAATGTGAACAGCACCAGCGCTGCAGGTGGAGAGCAGGGGCAACCTCGACATGACTTTCCAAGCGCCCAGGACCGCAGCTGCTTTGGGACCGATTCTGGCTTCCAAAACTGTTTTTGGTCGCAGGACATGTCCTCCTGGGAGTGCTTGCTAAAGTCCGTCGTGCCTGCGACCGCAGGAGGTGGCAGCCAGCCGCGGGGAAATCGAAAATAGTTGTGGAAATCTTCAAGAAAGAGGGGGGACTGAAGGAGTCGTTGGGATGTAACGATAAAATCGAAGTAGAAATTAATGATACGCTGGCTGTACTCCTCGCTAGCGATACAAATACAAATTATAAAGAAGTTGTTTTTTATCTTCAATTTTCTCCAATGCAAATGCATTGATTTAGTTTAGAGGTAGGTTCGCTTTTTAACGATTACCCGCACTCTGAGAGGTTTGAAATGTACATTACGACTACAACTTCCGGCTGGTCACCGGGGCCGGATCTTTTATTATACCGTATGCTGAATACTTTGTTCTTGTGCGGACGATTCTATAATGGGGAACAAGTTTTATTAGCACGCATGCATGATGCATTCGCTCTGCCTCGTCGGACTACTTAGGCCGCTTAGCCCCCCGAATCGTTTGTATACTCATCTCGAGAAAATAGTTGTAGAGACTTTTTCGCCGTAGTTTGGAAATTTTAATTGTTATTTTGTTTCCACTGCTGTTGGTGAACTGCCCAAGCAGAGGTGGCGCGACGGGTAATGCAAAAGTCATTATTTCGTAACCGTTGATGTTAAAGTCGAACTTTAGTGCCCAAGCAGAGGCGACGTGACGGGTAATGCAAAAGTCATTATTTCGTATTCGTACCCATTTGACGAGGGTAGTTACAATGCAATTTATCGCCTAATGCTCGGCTCGTATTGAGGCTAAATTGGTGAAAGCGTACGAGTTTGAATTTCAGCCGAGTTAATGATTATCATATCCGGCGAGTAAGAAGAAAAAGAAAAACGTCTACTCGTCCTCTTTTCCAAATAGAATTCACTCGCATTTGTGAGGACATGGAAACCTTTCCATGAAAGATGAGGAATATAGGAAACTACTCTTGCCTAGCCGGTTCTGCTTTTCAAAGACGACGTGAACTGTATTTGCAACGAATTAAGAAAAAGTTTGTCAGACACATTTAATCATTCTCAATTTCAAAAATAGTCTTCGCGAAAATGCAGCAGTGCAATCAGAAACAGATGTTGAGGTGGGTGCTACGCTGCAGTAGTTGTAGAGCTACTTTTCATACTTACCCAAACAAAAGAACTGAAGAATTATTCTACTGAATACTTATGGTGCAACTGGATATCTTTACGCTGCATCATTGTGATTCATTGCGGTTCCAAGAAGTAGAAGCCTCGTGTTCGTTGTTGGGTATTGTTGTCTTTGTTCTTCGTTTTATGCTCCTTCCAGATCGTTGTATACTAATTATTGACAACCAGGAATGTATGCTATGACCACGGTGAAGAAAGAAAGACTACGAGCAGACAGCAAATAGAAGTCGTTTTTCTATGATTTGTCCTTGCTTTTTTCTTCACGGAGGCGAAGCGGAACTGCAACGCGATGAAGGAGGTACATGTAGTAGTTCCTCGACTTCTTGTTCTGGGTGTTCAGGAGTTTTACAGCGGCCTGCGTAGCAGCTGCCTGGTGTACGAATGTACGCAAAGACAGAAATCGGTCCTGTAGATGAAATTCAAAAGCAAGCGCTTTTATCGCTTGTATCACACCACAGAAGGTGGCGACAAGAGTCAGAGCGCAGCGCGACAAGTGCAAAGAGAGGAAGAATAGCTGCAAAGAGATGAAAAGCTACAAAGAGATGAGGGTGCAGGAACTTGCCATACGAATGCGGAAATAAATTATCATCAAAAGTATGATTATTACTCTCGCCTGCGACGTGTGCAAAATAAAGGCGATGTCAATCTTTTTCAGGAAAAGCAGTGCTCTACTCCGAGTGGAAGGCGTTACGGATGCTGAACAGCAAAGAAATACTTACTTCTAGGAGTGACCTAAATTTATATAGGCCCCCAAACAAGTCGTGACGGGTTGAGTGAAGGAGTCTCTTCTTGTTTTTGCGAACGGATATAGGGTTTTCTTTTTCATAAAGAAAGTTTTACTATCGCAAATATCGGCAAACATCACCTGGTGAAAAATCTCGATAGCGGCACCAAAAACTGGCGATATTTCGAAAGAGCAGCTGTATACTAGTTTTTTCCCATCCCTATAGTGAAGATCGTGTAGCAAACCAAACCTGTACAGAACATTACGACGGACTCTCGTCAACCATGGGGCTGCTAAACATCCTCAAGAAGCTGAAGAAAAACCAGAAGGAGGCGAGAATACTGGTGCTGGGCCTGGATAATGCGTATGGAACTGGGCATGAAAAGTATCGCGTAGAAAGGCTGGCATTTTATTGCGTGGCTTGCCCAAAGTCTGTATTAAGAAAACACATTTTGCAGATGCAGGTGGACATACTTTTCTCTTTTGCATTCGATTTCCTCTGCCATGCGTTTTTGCCCAAGTCGCTACGCGATGCTTTTACCAACCATAACCCAGGGAAGACAACAATTTTGAAAAAGCTCTCAGAAGAGGACATCTCTCACATCATGCCAACACAAGGTACAGAAAGATGTTTGAATCTTCGTGCAGTCGTTCTGCATAAAAAGCTTGACTAAGTAGTTACTGTTGATGTGGCAACAACAACTTTTTTGTGGCGTTTCATCTACTTGCTTTAAAGCATTCTGGTTAGAAAAATTGTGAATCACGCATATCCTTCACTTCCGCACAGGTTTCAATATCAAGTCCTTGGTGCACGATGGGTTTAAACTGAATGTGTGGGATATCGGCGGGCAAAAGACCATCAGGCCATACTGGAGCAACTACTTCGAGTCATCCGACTGCTTGGTATCATGATAGGGCGTGAATTATTTAAGAATGTAGCTGCTGTCATCTTCTGCAAGTGAATAAACTACCGAGCGGCGTTATTGTCCTTTTGCATGCGGAGAAGGCATCATTTTTGTCTATGCAAAAACTACAACGCAAGAACGCCATTACAAATTTTTAGGTCTACGTTATTGACTCCTCGGATCGGCGAAGGCTCGAGGAGTCCGGGTCGGAGCTAAACGAGCTGCTCCAAGAGGACAAGCTCTCGAACGTGCCGCTCCTGATTTTCGCCAACAAACAGGACCTGCTGCAGGCCCTGCCCGCAAACGAGATCGCCGAGGAGCTCTCGCTACACAACATCCGCGACAGAACGTGGACGATTCAGGCGTGCTCCGCGAAGGCGGGGGAGGGGTTGCAGGAGGGCATGGAGTGGCTCGTCGGGCACATGAATTTGCAGAACAATTAAAAAGCGGGATCATCTAGTAGTGCGGGTAGAGAAGTACTTTATAAAGGCCCTGATATGATTTGGTTGAAAGCAGACGCCACTTCGGATTCGCTCGCTTTTGCAAGCACAAGAACCACCCATCAGCTAGTAGCTATAGTGAACGCATATTCCAGTAGCTTTCGCTAAACTGGAATTTCGACCGGATTATTATTTCACCCATTTTTTACTTTTGTTTTGATCAACCTCGAAACTGTATTGTTTATCAAAAAGAAGAATCATCAATCTTCAGCACACCGTCAAAGATGTTGCAGCAAGGGCCGTTTGATCATCAGCGACCACCTAAATCCCATCTCATCATATAATAGCTTTGAAAAATCCTCGATTGTTCTCATATCGCTGAAGATCTTGAACAAGCGAGCCAGGATTAGTCTCCCGATTGCGATAGTATGCTTCTAAGGAAGATGATAAATTGAGGCTGAATAAACTCCTCGGCAGGATGATGAAGGCAGTACTTACTCTACTTGTTCTGAGCAGACAGAAATAACTTCAAATGTGCTTCACAGTAAACGCGACCCCTTAATTTTTTTTCAGAGGTGCTGCTGTATCTGTACACTGTATTTAACAAAGTACTAACTATTCCAGTTGGACCACCCAAAGCTTCTACAGTACTATCGCCGGAGCTACTACAGCTTCGTCGAGTTGCGGCGCCGCTCGCAGTACCTAGCACAGAATCAATCTCTGGTGCGCTGCTCACGTAGTGCACCAGTTTCAATGTGAAAGTAGCTCGGTGCCACGTATTCGGACGGTCGGTTAATGTTGTGATAGAAGCTAAAAAAAGAGGTCATCGGATCTAGAGATCATCTGTCCGTTGAAACGTGGGACGAAAACGATCCAAGGCCTGACTGCCTGGAAAAAATTTGTTAGTTAAGATACCAGGATAATTTGATTCTCCAAGAATGTCAGCCGTGATCCCCGGAAAAAAGAATGAAAACTAGACCTGATCATGCTGTGACGTGGAGATAAAAAGAAGATCGAGAAAATTCCCATAAATTGTTCGTGCCTGTGTTTGGAAAATAATGAGAACCTGGTCGGATTTTGTAGCAGAGAACAGACAGAGCTTTTAGGCTCCGACCCCGTTCAGAATAAGTTCTTATTCCACGGCGCCAAACTCTGAAGATCTCTCGATCTGTGTGTGTGAGGATGATTTTCCCGTCGGTGTAGCTAGAGATCCCTGCAAAAGCTCGGAAGATCACTCGTGATAGAGGGCACTACGAAATCAATGTAGAATGAACTGAAGATCGTCATTTCCATTTCTACTTCCGCCCCTAAAGTTGTCTCAGCCACAATGCTCTTCTGAATCTATGTGCCCGATCACAGGTCCAACACTTTCAAAAAAATCGAACTTAGAAATCGCATTTTACTTCGTGAAATAGTCAAGTATTGCTTTATTGTTTTGTTTTTACGCTCCTAGATATCAATCATCTCCAAACCGCACTTGATTATATCCTCCTCCTAGTTAGAAGTGGAGGAAAACTTTTTTCGACGTATACGATGCCACGACATTGAGCTGTAGTCGCAAGGCCTGCGTTCTTGGCTGCGTGTGCTTGCCTGCTCAGATCGTATTCTCGAGACCTCCGCTTTTTGCATCAGCTGCTTGGTAATTCAAATTTCTTTCGACACGGATTCAAAAATTTATTATTCTCATCTGAAGCACTAGCACGACATCGGAGGACTGGGTGAAAGGAAACGAAAAGCAAAGAGAACAACTGCAACAAGCCGCACGACTCAAAGACATCGTCCAAAAGATGGACGAGAGGCAGCAGAAGATGGAGGCGGCGCAGCGCGCCATGCAAGCTGTGGGCATGAACATGGATGACATGCTCGAGTACATGCTGCAGAAGAAAGTTAAGGAACAGCAGAACCAGAACCAGAACAGCATGCAGATGAACAACAATGACCCGACCCAATACAGCCAGTACTGGCAACAGCAAGGGCAACAGTCTCATCCACAAAACACGACGAACAACAACCTGGGTACTAACATGAACAACATGCAGCAGAATATGCAGCAGAATATGAATGTGAATACGCCGATGAACAACTATACAAATCTGCAGCAGGAGCAGTATCAACAGCAACAGAACTATGCGAACAGGAACCAGCTACAGCAGGACAACAGTATGCAGCAGCAAGCCCTTCAGGCTGCCGCGTTACTGCTGAACGGGGGGAAAGGGAACAACAATGCAAACGCGTCGTCCTCCTCAAATTCGTCAAACTGGCAAAATATTAGCCACGTCAACTCTGGTAATTCCAACATGCAAAATAACGCGGCCGCTGCGCTGGTAGGAAATAACGCGATGCAGCAACAAAACTACTCAAATGACCCAATAAACCAGACGACCAACCAGGGCAGTGGTAGTTCTTGGATGAGCGGAAGTGATCAGCAATGGGGCAACAAGAATGCCGGCGCCAACAGTACTGGATCGTGGGGCGGCATTAGCCAGAATCAGCATGATCATCAGCACGGTGGAATAAACAACAAGGGCAATTGGTCCTCGTCGGGTAATGCGAAGGGAAATAAAAGTGGTGGCAAGGGAAATAATCATCTGCACCAAGGGAATAACAACAACTATACGAGCGGCGCGATGCAAAATTTCAATAAGGCTAATAACTCGTGGCAAGACCACCACCAGGGACACAGTAGTGGGATGAACAACATGAATGTGGCCGCTTCAGATACAACGAATGACTGGTACCACGACGGGAGCACCAATTATAGTACGACCAACAACAAGACCACCCAACAACAGAACCAGCCCCACAACTCTTCCTGGATGAGCTCCATCGCAGCCAGAGTTGGAGCAGGTTCTTCGTCATCATCTGGAGGCAACAACAAAAACCAGTCGGCCGCGGATTTCGTCAAGGGACTGCTCGGAACGTGGAACGACAACGGCAGTTCCGCTGATAGTAACATGGAACAACAAAGGAATCAGAATTTTTCGTCCACGACCCAAGCCTCCACCACTAACGACCGTTTTGCCGCGATCATGGCACTGGCGGAACAACAGCAGGATACTAGTAGAAATAGTAGTACATCGGTGGGCAACAACCACAACAACTATGGCCACAGCAACCTCCAGAGTGGCGGCAAGTTCGGTAGTGCTGTCTCGGCCGCAAAGACGAAAGGCGGGGGTAAGCATTCGAAGTCGAATAGTGCTTCCACCTCCTGGAATAACGATTCTTGGTCTTCTGCGACGCTGAACAAGGGCAATAATAATTCTAGCGCCTCGTCTTCCTTCACAAATGATTACGCTTCTGCTCCTCACTACACAGCCGGCGGTAGTAAAGGAGCCAGCACGTCAGGCGGTGGAACTTCTGCAAAGAACACTCAGAAAGGAAAAGGGGGTGGCAAGATGAATAAAGGCAATAAAGGGTTCAATAATTACAACGGGATGTCGAAGGCGTCGGGTCACCAAAACAACTGGAATGCAGAGCACCAGCTTCTATCTTCGGCGCAGGATCAACAACAACAGCAGGCGAAGGGTAAGGGGAAGAAAGGGAAAAAGAAGGGCTTCAAGTCTGCGGACCCGGCGGACAAGGGGGTGAACTGCAATCTCCGCACCGCGAATAAGAATTTGATAAGCGAGAACATCCTCGTCACCGACGCAGAGCAGGCGTTGCGGAACCACAATTTGAAGGCCAACAAGCAGGACTACGAGCGGCGCCAGCAGGAGCGCGTGGACCGGATGAATTCGGCCGCCGGGAAAGAACCGCAAAAGGACAGCAAGGCCGCGGCGCGGGGCGGGAATAAAGACGCCGCGAAGGGAGACGCCGCCACGTCCTTCCTGCTGGACTTCACGAACAACATCGAAGACATTCTGTGTCGCGGACAGCTTCCCAGTACACTGGTCCCGCAGGGGGCAGCTGCTTCTGCGGGAGCAGGCGCCAACAAGCGAAAGCGGGGGGAGATGGAACAGCAGCAGCAACAGCAAACTGGCACGAATAAAACTAACGCTGGGGCGAGCACGAACGAAAGCGAAAACGCACAGCACACCCTGAAAAAACCCAAAAATGTGACTGATGAAAGCAAAGTGAACTGGATCAGCAAAACGAAAACAGCGGACGGTTCGGAGGGAGTGAATAGCGAGAATATTAAACCGAAAAGCAATCGGGAGGTCCTGGAAGCTGCGTTGCGGGACGGCGAAGATCCGGGGAGTGAGAGCAGCGACGAAGACATGTCAAGCCCCGGCCCCGGATCCGCAGAAGTGAAAGATGGCGCAGGTTTTGTTGGGAGCAGCGGTCAGCATTCTCTAGACGACAAAAGCACGGTGCTAGCACCGACGCCAAAAACGCAAGGCATTCTTGATGCGGAGAGCAGCACCCCGTCAACCAGCACTTCTCTGAGAGATGAAGTCGGGGTGCAAAGCAAAAACAACCCGTTTCTGTTTTGCAGTGACGCGACTGCCACGGGTTTTATGGACAACCACTCAACTACAAGCGTCCAACATCTTCCGACTGGAATTATAAACGATGGGATAATTCTTGTGCCAGCTCTTAGTCCCTCCTCGCCTGGTGCTGAAGCGGAGGTGGGGGAGGTGAACACAGCCATCGAGCCAGATGTTTCGAAAGCAGCACAGAACAACCATGGCGAGGAAGACCCGCAGCCGACACCTGATATAGTTAGCGTCGACGGAGAACAGCCGTGGACTCCGGGGAGCGAAATGAATGCGGGAAGTTTTGGGGGAGTCGGAGCAGCCATCGACGTCGCCTGCACCGGCGATAATCCCTTTTTGCGACCACCGACCAAAAACTCTGCGACAACGATTTCGTCGAGTGCGAAAGTGGGGATCAAAGTTGTCCCCGCAGTCGTGGTTCAAGAACCGGTTCTTGCGGTTCGTGCTCCGGAAGCGCTGCCAGGTCGTGTAGAGCCTGTATCCACGGAAGATAGTGCACCATCTTCAAAGTCGGTGGACCAGGAAACGAAGGCTGTAGCTGGAGGAGCGGAGGAGGACAAAAACAAAAACCTCCAAGGCGGAGGACTTCTTCTACGCGAGGAAGCACAGGGCGGTAGAGACGAGCAAGAGCAGAGCGTTCTTCATCTTCCGGAAGACAAACCTACGGACGAAATAAATGTTGCTTTCCCAGAGCAGCTGCAGCAGCAACAGCAAGATCCTTGTGGTGTTGTTGGTATGGAAATTGTGGAAGAAACGATTATTGAAGAAGAAATTTCGCCATCGGCGTCGTCGGGTGGAGCAGTTGCTAGTGCTGTGGCAGGAGAGGAACGACAGGATATTAGTTGTTCAGGATCTGCTTTGATGTTCCCAGCGGAGGAGCAGGTACCAGCATCTGTTGAGGTCCGGGGTGGACAAGCTGACACCGAGGACCCTGCTGCGCTTATTGAGGAAAACATCGTGGAGGAGGAGGTTCTTTCTCCGGTGGAAGCTGCCGCTCCTTTTGCCGCTCCTGTCTCGGTTTCCCCGGTCGTCGTGGAAGCTGCCGCTCCTGATTCCGCTCCTGTTCTCTCGGTTTTGGCGACTGTAGCGGAAAATGATGTCGAAAACAATACGTCAGCCGCGGTTCCCGCTGCAGCTTTCGTTCGCGTTGAGGCAGAAGAGGAAGTAGTAGGAGCGCAGTCCAATAATTCCAGTCCCTCAGCTTGTTCCAACGCCGGTGCGGTCGAGGAGATCAAGGGTGTCATCAAAGTCGGCGCTGCTACGAACTTGAAGGCGAAGAACGTCACGGACGAACGCAATGAACTTGTTGTCGGCGGCACGGAAAGTAGTAGAACAAGTGGTCCATCTCCCATAGTACCAGAAGATCACCCGGAACAACGGGAAGCTTCTGCAGTAGACAAAGGAGAAGTTTTGGAACAAAACACAACTCGTCCCAGTATTTTCAATAACCCAGGGACTACGACGGACGACAAAACAGCAACTACAAGCGAAATAAAAAATAGCGGCAAGTTCAAAATACCATCGGTTTGGCGTTTCCAGCCAGTGGTCAGCAGCACCGAGGATTCGTCCGATGCAGAGGAGAAGAAGAATAAATCCGACATAAAGCTGTTGCAGGACGAGGAAAAAAGCCATGCAGTCTCTCACGATCTTCCTCCAACAGAACAAGAAGAAGTACACGAAACAGTTGATATGGCTCTTCACGCCACGACCAGTGAAGATCCAATCCCTGAAATACAACACAGCCACGAGGACATAATTCCACCCCCGAGAGAATCCGCGGCTCTGGCAGCCTGTTCTAGTACAAGTACTTGGTGTTATTTTGAAGAGGAGCAAGAAGAGGAACCAACGGCAACCATCCCCGAGCCCCGGGCATCGGCCGCTCTTGCAGAGGATCCCACGGCTGCACTCTTCGCTGCGATGGACTTCGCGGAAGACCGGGATGCGCGGAAAATGAGCGGGTTTGACTATTCGGAGGGGGTGCACGAAATGATGAACGGCGGCAGTTTGGGGGGCGGCGGACATGGAAATGGAAGTGGAACCACCAGCAGCCTGAATATCATGAATCTGCTGGGCAGCTTGGGCACAACAACAGGAACGAACTCTATGACAACTTCAGGCGGCAATAACAGCTTTCAATCCAACTACAATTCCTCCACCTACGGAGGCAAAAATCACCATTCTACTGCTGGTGCAACCGTCGCTGGAAAAAGCAACGCCGGGCCCTACGGAAAAGGCAACAAGAGCTGCAACAGCAGCTACAATTCGTGGCAAAATCATGGCGGAGGTGGCGGTGGTAAAAATTCCGGGACATCTTCTACTTCGTGGTGGTGGAACAATCCTGACAACTCGACGTCAGAGCAATATAATGCCGAAGGCTCTGTTGAAAACTATCCCCAGCCAGGAGGTAAGGGCGGGTACAACTACAACAAGGGGAACAAGAACGCTTATTCGCACATAAACAACTTCGGCAAGAACTACGGGGAGAACAAAGGGAGTCAGAATTCTTACAGTGCATCCTGGCAGCACAGCAACGATAGCTACAAGGGTGGAAATGATTTCAACAACAGTAAAATGTTCAATAACACCTCCAAGGGGGCGTCGATGTCGTCGACCAAGGGAAGCTATAATTTCCAGCAGAACAACAACAACTACAATTACAAAGGCGGCAGTTCTTTTTCCTCCGCCTTCGACAAAAACACTGCGCAGCAGGGAAAGAGCAATAATAAGTCCGGTAGTTTTATCAATGGCACCATGGGAAAGAACGCCAACAACTATCATTACGGGTTCTATCCCGGCGGCGGGGCAAAAGGTTCGGGGAAGCCAGCGGGCCAAATCGTCCGTGGAAAGTTCTACTGCCGGTACTGCGACTACGACTGCGGGGACAATGAGTTCAAGTGGAAGCATATCCTGAGTAAAAACGTACCCACACCAGAGTCAGGATGGGGATTTTGCAACACAAACCTAGGAGTTTTGTGAGTCACGCATGACAATTTGCGCTCTGCAGTGTAGTGCAGGTTAGCAAGTGCAGCCGCGTCACAGATTCATCTGCTCATCCTGTTCACAGCATCATAAATTCCAAAACACGATCGGAAATGGCTCTCATGGGGATGCGCATTATAAGTCTTCCTGTCTTTGCAAATCTGCATTACAACTCTGGTGTGGGTACGTTTTTGCTCAGGATAAAGCAGCACTGCAAGGAGCGGCACATCCAGTGCATCGAGTGCGGGGAATCGCTGCCGGAGTTATCAAATGCAAAAATGTCTGGGTCTGGAAGAATGCAACTTGTCACGCTAAATCTGAATCATGCAAAAATCTGTGTTGCATGATTGCCACAAGTCGTCCAGTTTTGACCAAGTCGGGATGGAGTTTCTCATGCAGGATAGGCACGATAGAGATCACACAGAATCTGTCATGCTAGGTCCTGCAGTCCAGACCTCGTGGGTCATGGAAAAGCTGCATGACAAACTTGCATTCTTCCAGACCCAGACATTTTTGCATTTGATAGGAGTACGCCATGGAGGCGCACATGCTCACCCACTGCGAGGACGATGAGGAAAAGGACGAGGAACTCGAAAAGTGGATCGCGAGCCGCAAGGCGAAGTTCCCGACGAAAAAGAGGATCCAGGAAAAACAGGACGGCACCGTCGACGACAGCCACCTGCCATTGAGTACGTTTTATTATCATGTGGCACCGAAGAACTGCTTTGGTTTCTCTTTCTAATGGGTGACAGTGATTTTGATTTAGCTGTTGTTCACCGACCTAGACACAGCAGGAGCAACATCAAGAAGTTTATTTTATCAAGTAGAAGTTCGGACGTCGAAAAATGAATCTATATTGAAGTTGTAAGAAAATAGATGCTGCAGGATCATTGTGTAGTACTAACTGTGAATAGCTGATAGCTCTAGCGCGAATTAATATTCTCTTTATAGGTAAAATCGAGGAGCAGCTGCGTGAGAAGATTGATCCGCAGCAGAAGAAAAAGCTCCGTCCCCAGGATGACGACGAAACCGTGGAAGTGTGCCTGCAGTACGAGTACTTCCACCGCCGGTGCGGCCGCGGCAAGCAGTGCCCCTTCCGGCACCGCAGGCGGGACCCCTGGTGGATGCAAAAAGTGGCGAACGAGGAAGAGTTTGTGTGCAACGAGGCGGAAGAGGACCAGTTGGGGCACGGAGACGGAGCGGAGAAGGGTCGTTTAGAAGTTGTTGTACTTGACGGTTATACAGCAGGAGCAGGGATGAACTCCGATACCGCAGGTAGTAGTAGTTCTCCTGCTGGTGGTTGTGCTGCTGTTAAAAATGCTGTGCCAGCAGCACCAGCTGGCGAAAAAAAAAGTGAAATGACCACGACCGACGACCTTGCCGCTTCGGAGAAAAGCACTGAGGACGGGGGGACGCCGAAACTAGAGGTGGTTCCTGAACAAGCCGAAGAGATCTTAACTGTAAGAAAGGAGGACGGAGGAGAAGAAGACAAGAAGGCTGGTGTCAGCAACACCGTCCTCCCTCCAATTACAGACGAAAAGGAGACTTTTATAGAGGGGGACAACAAAACTAAAACTACTACAGTCGAGCAGGACAAAGAGCAGACAGCTGCAACATCAGTGGCGGAGCAGGCACAAGCCGAGCCCATGTCGAAGTCGAAGCGAAAGCGGCTAAAAAAACAGGAAAATAAGAAGGCCGCCGAGAAGAAGGCCGAGGCAGAAGGGAGTACAACCGAGAATAAAACTTCCTCGTCTCTTCTAGACCCCCTCCAAGCGAGTGACAGTGGTAACAAAGTAGGAGCGCAAACCACAGAGCTCCTGCTCCAGGAAGCAACGGCGGCAGTAAAGCAGGAACAAGAGAAGACGTATACGTTCGCCCGGGGGGTGTGCCACGCGATGATCCACAAGAAGAAGTGCATGAAGGGAGAGAACTGCACGTGGTCGCACGAGCACAAACTGGTTTTGGAGGAGCGCGCCAAGTGGCGGGCCATTTTCAAGCAGGACAAGGAGGCCGAGAAGAGGCGAAACGAGCAGCCGGCGGGGCGCAGCAGCAAGGTAATCAAGATGGACGACTTGTTTCGCCGCATCGAGGACAAAGTCGACGTGTCCGACGAGGTTGTTCCCCAGGTCCACCGGTACTTCTCCTCTCTGCGCATCAATAAAAGCGCGGACGGGCGAAAGGTTCAAAAGAGCAACAAGCGAAAGAGGGCGGATCGCACGAAAAAGACGGCGCGGGGTTCTTCTTCCTCAAACAGTGACGGAAGTCGGTCGGAGGGAAATGACAGTGAAGGAGAACTAGATAATGGGTCTGGAGTAGAAAGCGATGAAAATAGTTTTTTCAGTGACAGCGACGACCTTTCGAACCTGAAGCCGATTCGGGACGTCACGGCGAAAGTGGGGGAGCCGGACCCCTGCCGGACCGCGAAATCCGTTATGTTTTCGTCGCAGATCACGTTTAAGCCCACGAATTTGCTGAAGGCGACAGTGACGACGCGGGAGCCGGCAAAAGGCGACGAAAATTCATCGGGTCCGGGACATCTTCAAAAGTCCTCCTCCACAACAGCTTCTTCTACCGGGAACAATAAAAACAACAAATCTGCGAAGAGCAGCAGTGCGCAACTGGAAGAGGCGCGGAGGGTGCTGGAATTTCTGCGCAGCGGGAAAAAATTGGAGGAAGGGCAAATGCTAGAGAACAAGGAACTGCTGGACATTCTGAACAACGACGATGAGGAGGACAGCTGGGGATAGTCGTAGTTGGGTACTATAGGTAAAGATAGAATCATGAAACTCTTCAGCTACAAGGTGCGCCGCACGACCCGGACGATGAACTATAGTGCAGTTACCATGCAAAGTCGTCACACGAGGAAGAAAGTAGGAAGGGTGGAATTGGCTACAGCTGGATCACCTTGGCAGGATGGGAGCCTGGCGACGAATTTTTATTCGAACAGCAGAAACGCGAACAAGCGACTTTGATTCTTTTTGGCACGACGAAGAACGAACCTAGTACTTACTTCCCTTGGTCTAGTAGTACTAAGGCGCATTTTTACGACTGAATGAACAGGAAAACGCGAATTGAGTGTGAAAGCGAACGCATTTATCTTGACGCAAAACTGCAGCTGTGAAACCGACGCAAGCGAATTTCTAACATCCACTGCAAAAATTATTGGCTCGAGAATTTTCTCCATTTTTCTTCAGCGTCTCATGCATTGTTGCAAAAGAGGACACGCTGTTGTTGAGTGGCGTGTTTTTCTCCAGATCGGCGGAAGATCGATCCAAAACTTATTCTGCTCCTGAAAAATACATCTCTCGAAAGCGTTGTCGTTGAAGATCATCTCATGGCAAAATTGTTCCCGTTTTGCAAGATCAAGATTTCCCTTGTGGTCTTTTGTGGTTCATGTGAGATGCACAAGGCATTTCTACTCACCGCCTTCAGTTTGGAATTCCACCGCGAACGATTTGTCACAGTGCCCATTTATCAAAATCGAAATTTACAATCAGTATGATTACCGCAATAAACGACGAGTAATTCTAATTGCCATTACAGAACACAGTCACGACCACCTGAACAACTGAACTACTGACTGCTGTATAGAAGTATGTACTGGAATGCGAATTTATTTTCATTTTCATAAACCAAAAAAGAAATACTTAAAAAGCACTCCCACTACGTAGTGCCAGAAAAGCACAAAGAACCCGAAGCAAGCACTACACCTACCCAAAAGAAGCGACACCATCACCGAGGCCTAGTTCCACCATGGCCGCCAATCTGCTCGCCAACTTGGCCAAGCTGAAGGCCGACAAGCAGGCTCTGCTGAAGAAAAAGCAGGCCGCCACGACCCCAACCTCCGCGCCGGTTCCCTCGCCGAGCAATGCCAGCGTCGGCGGGACAGCAGCAGCGAGGATAGGCCTAGGCGGCGGCGGTGGGTCCTCGAGCTCCTCCAGTGCGGGGGGTGCAGCAGGAGCGGCCGCGGGGGCGCACAACAGCACTAATTTCCATGCTGGTACTTCTAGCGACACCAGCTCCCCGATGCAGATACCAGCCGGGGGGCAGCAGCAGCAGCAGCAGCAGCAGATCTCCTCCAGTTACAGCTTTGTGCCCCAGAAGGAGAAGTTTTCGCTTAATCCGGGGTCCGACCAGGACGACGATGCGTTTCTGAATCAGGAGTACGACCCGCTAGAGCCGAACAACTACGACGAGATCGTAAAGAAGCGGAGGCGGGCGCAGCAGAACGCGCAGATAAAGAAGCACCAGGAGATATCCTGAGTAAAAACGTACCCACACCAGAGTCAAGATGGGGAATCGGCTAGACAAATCCACAAGTTTTGGCTGTTTTGCATGACAAGTTTGGATTCGTAGTGTAGTGCTGTTTGAGCTAGCTCAGCAGCATCACAGATCTAGCACACCATGCTGATTGGAGCATGACAAATTGCAAAACACGACTAGAAAATGCTTCTCATGGAGCTCCGCATGAGAAACATTTTCAGCATGCAGATTTGCGTTACAGCTCTGGTGTGGGTACGTTTTTACTCAGGATAGGAGAAGGAACTGGAGCGACAGAGGAAAGCGGCGGAAGCCGCGGCCCCGCCGGAGGACGATGTATCACATGTAAAAATGTCTGGGTCTGGAAGGTTGGAACTTGTGATGCTAACTTTGGATGCTAAAAAAAACTGTATTGCATGACCAGCAAGAGGAGCCCAGTTTGTGCTACGCGGGGAGGGCATTTGTCATGCGGGATAGGCATCAGGAAGGCCTCTAAAAATATGTGATGCTAGATCATGCATTACAGACATCTTGACTCATGCAAAATATGCATGACAAACCTTGTAAACTTCCAGACCCAGACATTTTTACATTTGATACGATGCGGCCACCGCCTACATGAAAAAATTCGGCTGGAAGGAGGGCAGCGGGTTGGGGAGGGAGCAACAAGGTATGAGAAAAATGAACGGTTGCTTTTTCTTTTTGATAATGCTGGCTACACAATCAAAACCTATGAAGTCGTCTCTAGCTTGACGACGGCGAAACTGTTCTTCGCGTCGTGTCTCTTTGAGGTGTGATGTCGCAGGTCACGCACGGGGAGGGAGGATCTTCTTCTTCTACCCAGCACAATTCTATCTCCTCTAGTACAACACATGAGGAGAAGAAACCATGATCATGATCCCGCCAGGTATTACTGCCCCGCTGATTATGCGGAAGACAGATCGCGGCGCGGGGACGGTCGTGCAGGGTACGACGATGCCGGCCCGGAAATTCGATCCGAAAGTCGGCCCAAGCACCGTGGTTGTGCTCATGAACGCAGTCGGACGCGGGGAGGTTATCGTGGAGAAAAATGCAGCTCGATTTACTGCTGCGAGAGGTGGGGATATACTTGTCATGCTGTTTCAAGATCTGATGACAGGTCAGTTGACGGATAATACGAAGCTGCTAATAGTTATACATGATTTTTCAAAGATGCATGGCAAGTGCAGAAAGCGCGGCCTCTGCGCATCAGAACGCTGTGCATATGGCTGAGCTTTCTGTACAGATCAGTACATCTAACAGAGTAAGCATCACACATGATTTCTATGCTTGCACGACCACGAGCCGACCAGCAGGAATACGCGAGACAAATTTTTCTCTTCTCGATACCCATCGACGAAGATCTGCAGGAGGAGATGACGGAGGAAGCAGGTACAGAAATGATAATGCGTTCTTGCAAATATGTCTGGGTCTGGTTTTGTGGCATGAGCAGTAGTCTGTATTGCATGAAGCGAATTGATGACGAGTCTTTTTGTCGCGCTGGGAGGCAGTTTCTCGTTCGATTTACGAGTGAGTCTGCATCTGCACTGACGTCGTAGTTCAAATACTTGTATATGCGTTCATGTTGTCGTACAGAAAAAGGCCTTCTTGTGTAAAGTTTTGCGAAAAAATTATTCAGGTAAATACGGCAAAGTGGTGTCCTGTGTCATCAAGGAGGCGGCCAAGGACGTGCCCGACAAGGAGTCTGTCCGGATTTTCCTGGAGTTTGACAGCGTTCAGGGAGGGCAATTTGCCAAGGCGAAGTTTACAAACCGGTATTTCGGCGGCCGCTATGTGAACTGTCTCTTCTACGAGCCAACCCTGTACAAAGCCGGACAGTACTTCGAAAAGCTGTGAAGTTCATTTTCGAAGGCATATAGCAGCTGGCTGTTCGTCTTGCTGTGTCGGGGGAGACGAAAGATGTGCTGGCATAGTGCTCTACAACAGCTCGTGACAATAAAGTTATGAACACGCTTGAGCAGGACCAAGCGGCAGCGACAAGAAGTAGCCTTCCAGATCTTCATGCGACAAAACAGTTATTCATATCCTCCTTCGTGGAGGATTCCTCGAGGAAGAAGTACTTACTTACTACATCAATCCGCCACATCAGAGTTGTCACTCCGTGGTCGCAGAACTTTGGGGACTGTACTTGGAAGAACGACGACCGCCATGTTCGTTTCTCTGACCACCATCTCGTGAATAAAATCGATCTGTGTTATATGCCTAGTAAAAATCGCCATCACAACTTACCAAGGTATTATTTCGTCGTGAGTTGCAATTCCGTAATATCTATGTTGTTTCTACCATAATTCTCGACGTCTGAGACTGAGCGGACCGTGTTCATCAGCTTTCTCGACCCTTTCGTATTTTGTGCAGGAGGAGGACCGACTGTCTTTGTTTGAGTGAACCAAGGCTTGTTTGTTTGCTTGTTCTGTTGTTCTTCGGCTCGTCGTGTTGCTGCTGTGTCAATTCCACGCGACGTCTTTTGCATTTCGATCGGCAGTAGAACAAGCCTTAGTATGGCTTGTTTTACATAATTCACAGAACCTGTGTGGTTTGCAATTTGTGTGGGCCGCTTTGTGTCTCATTATGAAAAAATCAATTCATAGGCGAGGAGGGCTAGAAGGGATTAAAGCACCACACAAGTGGTCAGAGTCAACATCGCATGTGCGTCGACACGTTTGTGCAGCCACTTGACATCTCTGCCCGTTCAAGAGGGTCTTGCGCGGCGGGGGGTTTTCTACATCGAGAATAAGTAAGTTACGCAGGAGTTTCTGGAGCAAATAAAACTGGCACGAGATGTTCGGGCTCGCGGACCGGTTTGACAAGCCCGCGGCCTACAGCCCCGGCCCCGGACACTACGAACACCGGAGCGCTTTTGGCACCAAGGGAAGCGACGATCTCACCACGCAGCTCGTCCAGAAGCTGTACCAACTGCCCAACGATCCGCTGAACCTAACCTCCATCAGCGTCCGGTCGACGAGATGTAATGAAAAATGAGCTTAATATTCAACGATAGAGCTGCTCGTGGACACGACTTTCATAGAATTCCAGCTGACCTCAGATCTTGTGCGTTTTTACGACATTGACCCAGAAGAAACAAAGTGCAGTTCTAGATGTTGGGAGAATCTATCTACTCTTCGGCCTAAATCAGACAGAGACAGCTAGCGGCCACTGATTTACATCAAATTTTTTATACGGAGTAACAAACTAACACAGCAACACACTTCGACGACTCGCTGGCGGCCAGGGTAGCGCGCTTGGAGACCTCCCTCAATTGCAACAGAACCTCTGCGTGCGCGCCGGGCAGGAGACGAGGCGGCGGACCTTCCGGGGTAAGATTGATTTTCTGCTGATTGTAGCGTCGTGATTCGTACTCGTGATTCGTTTATAATTGCGTGCATGATAAAAAGCGACATTCACATTTGTACTTCTGTAGCATGAGCTACCGCATCCTGCATATCACGATTAAACAGGTTCTCGCATCGTCGTCGACGGAATTCCAAAGCGCACAGGACGCCGGCTTCCAGCGACATTCCTGGCTTGCGGGAGAGTTGAGCGGCGACGTGTAAGAAATTATTCTGATACGTGCTTATCTCGTCCTCCAATAAATAGTTTTTTTTGCCATCTGGAATTGCGATTCTTTTTTAGGATTGTTGCAGATGCTCCTTGCATCTCACACGAAATTTTTATTTGTCGTGCGTCGCATCTTTGATTTAATTGTTGAAGAGGGCGCACGCGCACGCTTTGTTTCTCATGGGTCAGGAATACTACAGAGAGAAGATAAAACTAAAACCGGAATGAAAACTAAACATAAAAAACATCAGCTTTTGCTTTAAGTCCACGAACACGCCCATAAACATCGGCCCGGGGAGCTACAGTTCCATGCAATCCACCGCCCCGGAGAAGGTGATTCCGAAAAGTCACAACTACCTGGTGCAACGAAGCGAGGAGATCGCGCGGAACCGACGAGATCTGTGGATCCAGAAGCGACTGCACACCGGCGCAGCTCCGAGTCCGTTCAGCATGATGAATGGGGACAAATCTTTATCGCTCAGCTATACCCAGTTCGGAAACGGCGGTATGTCGGTCCAGCAAGTAGGTGGACCACTACAGATGAACCCGCCGATGGTATCAAAATGAAAAATCCCCCCTCCCCATATCAAAACGAAAATTTGTGATGCTGATTTGTGACCACAAATCGGCTTTGTATTGCAGAGAGGCACTGCGGCCAGATCCCCAGGCTAGGTAGGGGCGTATGGGTCTAGTAGTTCAGCATGGCAAACGGCCCCCCTTTAGGCCCAGCAGCATGACAAATCGCTTCCATAATGGGGCGGAAGCTTCTGCCCTTGTCTTCTTGCAAGACAGATGTGATTTGTGACCTCAAATCCCCAACGCAAATTTTTAGAAGCATGCCTTTTCAATATGGGGGGGGGGATTTTTCCTCTCAATAGATGGTGACGAACGTGCCGCAATCGGCGTCAGACCAGCAGCCCGCGGTCTACCCCCCGCCGATGGGCAGCGGACCGCAGCAGCCACCCATGGTGTACTACTCCGACCCGCCGGCGAACCCCCTGCAGCTTGCAGGCGCATCGAAGAGTAGCCGCACGGTGGACCTGCATCACGCGCGGGGGGACAACATGCAGCTCCAAGCGGAAAATTATATCAACAAACCGAGCAGCGAACAGCAAGGGGTAGAGCAAGTACAACAGCAGTTCCAGTCTACTGCTCTCCAGCAGCCACCACCGATGATAAACGGGGTGCAAATTATATCGGGAACGCAGCCCGCGATGTCCAGTTCCTACGTGCCCGGCGCTGGCCCACCATCTACTTCGGGAGTCTCGCCCGTGGCTGTGCAACAGCACTTGCAGCATCAACAGCACCAGCACCCCGGAGTCACGCAGAGCCACGTGCCGCGAACGATCAACTACAATGACGATCACGTTTCCCCCCACCAGTCACAGAACTCGCAGTTGCAGGAGGACAAGAATCCGTTTTCAGCTGCGCACCAAGCCGCGACAGCGGGGTATCACGGCTACGGATCGGTGCCGGAGCCGATGGGCAGCAGCAGTAGTGGTTTTCATGACCACAGTGCTCCGACAAGTCGCAATCAGCGTCAGCAACTATATGGCCGTACTAACTACGGATTTGTCAAGTAGTCCAAAAAATTTCAGGGTCCGCGCGTGATGGTATCAGAGGAGGCAGCACAGCTCACGCATAAAGGCCTCCTTGTATTTTTTTGCATCGTCCGATCCTTAAGCTAGCTAGTTAGGAAGGCGGGCCGCTTCCAGTATCCCCGAGGTCCTGGTACATAAATTCGTGTCGGAGCGGGGGGCTAGCCCGCAACCCCGAGCACCGGCAACAAGCGGCACAGGCTCCACGCAACGAAAAAGCTTCCGGGAAACGAAGGCCGTGGCAACCTGGCTGGCAAGACAAGAGCCATTCTTTTAGGACTCGCGACACAGTTCCGACGCACAGTGTCAGGACTCCACGCAAGACGGCTATGCGATCGTGAGAAAACGGCGCCAGGCCTGACCCCAACAAAAGAAGGGCACTGGCAGCGGCTTCTCCCACAGGCTGGGCGCACTGTTCATGGCCCCCCGCTTGCTTGGCTCGCCTCGCCTGACACTCACAAACGAAATGCAGGACGACCCGGCTATCGCGCACTTGCATACACCTGCCAAAGCCCCCGCTAAAGATTGCAGGCCACTGCCTCCGGGGGTGCTTGGGTTGGGTAATTTGCCTGGCGCCCATTGCAGCGGTCCCAATCCTTCAAAAGCGGGGTAGCCGGTGCCCGGCAAAGCTCGGCCCCCATCAAAGACGTGGCCAAAGCAAAACCTCAGAAACTAAGCAGCCTGCCCCACATCGCGACGGCCCTCGCAAAAAACCCAACGCGGGCGCACCTCCGGGCGGGCCGGCTAGCGCTAGTGTGGCTGCGCTACTGAAGCGCGGCCCGCCTGGTTCGGCGCCCACTGCTTTATGCAAAAGCAGGTGGGCGCAGCGCAGAAGCAAAAAACCCGGCAGGTGTGGACTAGGGCGAAAATTGAAGGGGAAGGTGGGGGGCCTGATATTTCCAGCGAAGGGGGGGTGGTGGGTTGAAAAGAGCAGCGGGAAGACTGGGTCTGCCACGCATCCTCTGTCGAAGGGGCTGCGCGGGACGTGTCGGAAGAACTGCGCAGCACCATCGTGGATGTGACACAGGGCCACAGTTTCAACGCCTTCTGCCTCGTCGAAGAGTTCGGGGTCTTCACCTACAGCCCCGTCGCACATTGGGAGGGCAAGAAGCTCTGGGAAGCCCCTTGGCTTCTCTTGGGGGTGCGATTGCCTCCACGCCCAAGAGGTCCTTACGAAAGATTCAAACATGACCCGGGTCCGCAGCTCCAGAAACTGGCGGCCCCAGTAGCAGCCTGCCTAGTTAACTAGTTCAATGAATCTGCGCACTCACAGCCTCATTAGTGGGCGACGGATTTCGCATAAGCAAAGACAACACGGTGAGGGATACGCGCGGAGACCCTGAAATTTTTTGGACCACTTTGAAAATCCGTAGTTAGTATGGCCACAGTGCTCCGACAAGTCGCAATCAGCGTCAGCAACTAGTCCGGGTAGACGCTTACGGAAGACCAATATCATCCTCATCCTCTTCCAATCGTAATCTATCCAGCAGGAAAAAAAGTGTGTGAGTCTATACCGTCTATAGGCACTAGGAGCATCTTGACAAATCAGTGCGCCCCCATGACAAAAAAAATTCCAAACTGTTGAGCGCAGCTGGTAGAACGTGCATCAACCCCTTATGAAGAAAGAACAAGGTATAAAACTTTCCATGATAGTAATCTTCGTTTTGCATGAAGATCATGACATCTGTAGAAACAGTCTTGGTCGCTCTGCATGATAGATAATTGCTTGTACTCACTCAGTTTTTTCTTGGATGCAAGAACCCTTTTCAGATGCACGACGATCCTCAGTGGATCGGGAGTTTGGTGCAGCAGTACCACCGAGGGGGCAGTGCATCCTCGGTTGTGCCCGCGCAGCAACTACAGGGCTACAGCTACCACCCGCAGCAGCAACCGCCGGTATTCACATCGCCGACCAGCCGCGCGTTCGATCCGCCGCCCAGGTTGGTGATGAGTAGTACGGTATCCTATGTAAAAACGTCCCAACATGGGGATTTTGCAACACAAACCTTGAAGTTTTGGGAACCAAGCATGACAAATTGCAGGCTGTAGTGTAGTGCAGTTTAGCAAGGGAAGCCGCATAACAAATCGATCTCCTTATGCTGTTTACAGCATTACAAGTTCCAAAACGCGATTGATTTTGCCGATCATGGGATCGCGCATTACAAACGCTCTTGTGCTCGCAGATCTGCATTACAACTCTGGGGTGGGGACGTTTTTACTCAGGATATACGGCCGCAGCGCCCTCCGCGCAGCCGCAGAGTAGACCGACGTCGGCCTTGCAGCAGTTACGCATCAGGCAGCAGTATCAAATGCAAAAATGTCTGGGTCTGGAAGAATGCAACTTGTGATGCTGCATTTGGACTCCAAAAAAATCTGTATTGCATGAGTAGCAAAGGGAATGCAATTTTTGCTACGCTGAGAAGGCATTTCTCATGCGGAATAGGCATCAAAAAGCCCTCAAAAAATCTGTATCGCTAGGGTATGCATCACAGACATGGTGGCTCATGCAAAACGTGCATGACAAGTGTCAGAATCTTCCAGACCCAGACATTTTTACAGTTGATAAGCAGCAGATGCAACAGCTCGGCCCGGCTGCAGGATCATCTTACGTCGGCGGCACCGTGCACAGAGGTAAATACAATTGATGTCATTTTATTCGTTTGATGAAAAATCAAAATGCTTGTCGTGCTTTCGCTTACTACTTTGAATTGAAGAACCTACTTCGGCGGCACGATGATTTGATCAGCTACAATTCCGGGGGTTTTATTCGTTTTGCTCTTGACTTTCTTGCCCATTTCTGCTATCAAGGTGCGTCGGTTCCGAATCCGCAAATGCAAGCGTACGGGCAACCACAGATGCAAGTCGCGAGATAGCGCTTGGTAGTCTGAGAACGGGAGGGATCAACAAACCCAGAAATTGCTCGGAAAGTTTCATGATCTGGAACGTCGTTGAACGTCTGTCTTTCTTCAATTTCAATCAATTACAAGCCAATACTTCATTTTCAATCAATTACAAGCCAGTTTTTATCTAATGACTTCAGGGTTTGATATCGCTAAGAACTTACTAGGAACTGCAGGCGCACGGTCGGAGTGAAGACACGTTGTGCCTGCTCAGTTCTTGTCCTGCGGCTCTCCAGGGTCGCAAAACAAAATTGAACTTTTCTCGCTTTTCCATGCCACTGCGTGTGACATCAGGACTGGGTGATGTAGTTTTCATGCAATTGCTCTCGTGGTTGTGGTTCCACTTCTTTGCAGCTAGGAGTAATCCAAGTAGAACTCCCGAGATCTTCAAATTCGAAAGCCTCGAAGGGATGAAAAATACGTATTGAGGACACGTAAATCCAACGTAGTGGTAGTCGTTCTGTAACTCCCGGGCATTATTAGAGCACCACGTGAGCAAGAGCAGGCTCCCGCCAAATAGTAGACTTGAAACTTCGTCCGATTTCTCTACCGCTGTGACCACGTGGTCATCTGGTCCTGTAGGTCTATCCGCGCATGGCAGCACAGTGCGTTTTTACACGCCGAAAAATTAAAGCAGCGGAAGAAGGATTTTTATCGGAAGTAGAGGAGGCTTCGATTTCAATTCCATCGCTGTGTTATCAATTATCGACATTTTTCTCTTGTATCTATCCCTTTGTTTGGATTGGAGCCGAGGAAAAGACTCTATGAACCAAAAAATGCACGAAGCAGCTCAGGTATTTTGTGAGCTGTGGAACGAAAATCAATGGTGAAAATGTGGAAAAATAAAGTCATCAGCCTCTAGTATGACGTCGCTGTTGTATTTGTTGTGAAATACTGTTTGAACTTATCAATTGTATGATAACGGGAAACTTTTTTCGGCATTATCGCAAACTACAGCGAGTTTGTTAATAATCCTGTTCCGCAACAGGCGAAGAGAGTCCTCTTGGTGTTCTGGCTTCAGGCGTTTGAATCGCAAAAATAATGGCAATCGGTCAAGGTAGTTCATCTCCGCATAGTCGGTCGTTCGGTCGTGTGCAATTATAAAACTTCTTCGGATGCTTCTATGTGCAAACTGGCTGCAAAAATGCAGGTTCGGTCGAAACAATGTAGATTTCGTGCAAGTTAGTAGAAGAGCTGCAACACATTCCTTCGGTTCGTACAGGATGAATATCAACTCGCGTTTGTCGTTCTTTTCGTCCAGATTTATGCTCCGCGGAGCAGCAGTAGCTTCGTGCAGGCAATAGAATACAGTTGTGTGATGCATCAGGTTTGGTACTATAATCTGCTTCTCGTCGCATGGTAAAGTATAGGTAAAAATTTCTACAACCAGGATTTTGTTGTATTACTTGAAACCCAATAATGCCCCCTGCTTGATCTTGTGGTCCCACATTATGTGATCCCGCAGTTGTCAGCAATCCATTATCTCTTTTGTCCCACCCGTGTTTATTGTGTGTCACCCACCTCATTGTTTCGCTACTTCATTTCGAATTGATATTGACCATAAAAAAAAGTACAACGCCCACCATGGCTATACTAGCTTCACAGAACGTTCTCCGCACCTCCGGCCGCTCCTCCCGGCGGCAGAAGAAGGGGATATCCGTGATGACGGCGGTTTTTGGGTCGGTTGTCTTTCTCCTCCTCGACACACAACTCTTCCCTTACTTGTTCGGCGACCAGCACGTCCCCCTGACGGCAGATTTTTATATCAAAAAAAATAACTCTCGTCGGGAACAAAAGATGCGAACCATTTATTTGAACGAGAATTCAGTTACGAATCCTATACCGCAGACGGGGGAGCTGCTGGTCGAAGAGCACCACACGGCAAGAACCAGTACATCGCCCGGAAGTAGCTCTACAACAGCGGCAGATGTTAAAAATGATGTCAAAGAGCAGGTGTTGGGAGCACAGCAGGAGTACAACGATGATATTAACGCCAATTCTGGCGCTCCGTCCTTGTTCAACATCGCGTCTTCATTCGGTAAAAATGGTAAAAATGCTGCTATCACTCTGGAGGAAGAGGAGCTCGAGGTTTCCGGGAACGTGTACGTGTTAGAGATCGCCGTGGTCATCATTCTCTCGCTGCTCTTCGAGTACTGCGAGGACATGCTCCGCGAGAACCTGGCGAGGAAGGAAAAGGAAGTGGCGCTGGATATTTTGGACTCCTGTTTCGGAGAATTGACCGTGCTGGGCTTCATCGGTATTGAAGGTTTTCGCACGACCAAAAACTAGAAGAGGCTCCTTAAAATCATGTTGTATATCGACCTGTAAGGTGAAATATCTCAAAAATATTGTGGTTTTTGCAAACGCAAGCTCCGCGTGGATGACCACGTCGTCGAGATTGATGTGAACGTGAAATACTACTCGCTTTTCAAAACTGTCAATGTCATATACGTACTATCATCCCAGGTCTCGCCGTGTTTATTTCCACGAAAACGGGGGCTGCGACGAGATTAGCGGAGCGGCTAGTGCCCGGCTACGACGGCGAGGGGGAAAACCCACTGTCCGAGTCCTTTGAGAATGTGCACATGTGCATCTTCTGCGTGATGATGGTATTCATGTTCCAGGCGGCCACGTTGATGTACATCGCGGAAGACTTGGACCGGGTGTGGGACCGATGGGAGTCCATGTCGCCCAAGGGCCGGTCGAATTCTATCGAGGCGGTGCTGAAACGCGCGGGGTACGTGGACCGCGACGGGAACCGGGTGCAGTCGTTTAGCCCGGGCACTTTCCGCGAACGCATGTGGCACCAGAAAAGCCACAAAATGGTATAGATGCTTGGAATTTGCACTTCGTATGAACCCATGAGTTTAATATTACGCTGTGATGTACTTGTACTACTAGTCGTGTATGTGCAGTCGTGAAGTAGATTTGATGAAGATGCCTTTGACAAGAACACCGTAGATACCAATTTGTTTCATCTACCACGACAATTTCTTCACGACAGATGGTTTTGTGGCACGGGCTCCGGCATTTGTTTTGCTATCCGGTGGCGATCGACGAGGACGAAAATCATTTGTCCGACATTGTGGAGGTCAAGGACCCGGCCTCCTTCGATTTCCGGATGTATTTGTCCAGCAAGATGGGCCAGCTTTTGACGGATCTCGTGGAGGTCGACAACCGCACGTGGCTCTTCGCGCTGGTGGTCGTGGTGCCGTTTGTGTCCGTCGCGACCACGGTCTCCCCGGTCGTCATTATGGTGATGCAAACCGTCATGGGGCTGATCTTCTCCTGTACGATGAATTATATGATTGTTGTTTATAATGAAAAGTAAAAACTTGTGTGCGGCCACTCGATTGGTGGGGGGGATGGGCGGGTTTACGTTTAATAGAGGAACTATCTATTGCACAAAATCAAAATGAACTTGTTGCGTCGGAACCGGAAGTTGTTGGTTTTTTTGGATTGCGGCTGCTCAGTCTTTTCTACTAGTGGTACTCAATGAAAAGCATGATGAAGATGTACTTCATGTACGTTGGCTTCGATTTTTAATCCAAAACCAAAACAGGTATTTTCGCGTGGCTGCTTTCCGACCTAACGCGTGTGGAGTACAACCTGTGCCCGCAGCTGGGCGCGGACGCGCCGGAGTGGCTGGAGTACATGGCGGAGAAGGAGTTCAACACGATGAACAACGCAGACAAGATATCCTGAGTAAAAACGTCCCCACGACCCCAGAGTTGTCAAGATGGGGACTTCGCAACACAAACCTAGAAGTTCAGAGAGTCACGCATGACAAGTCGCACTGCTTAGTGTAGTAGTGTCAAGCGGCAATCTGCGGCCATGGTGCAATGGGGGGGAAAAGTGTGTCGCATTTTGTTTAGCATGACCAGTCCGGTCGTGTGGGGACGCTTTTACTCAGGATACAAGAAGGGTCGCAAAATCGTCGCGATGGGCGTCACCCGCGAGTCCCAGGCGCCGGGGGCAGAGCACATGGCGAAGGGGGGACTGCTGAACGGGGACGGCATGAGCGCCGAGTTGCGGGAGCGGTTGCTTTTCAAAGAGTCCACCACGCTTGCGAGCCTGATGGCGCCGGTGCACTTCCGGATCCTGGAGCGGCGGTCCGAGCTGGAAAAGAAGCAGATGGAGAGCAGCAGCAAGGACGAGTACTTGGAGAAGGTCGCGGAAGAGATGGGGGAGAACAAGCGTCCGCTGCACGTCCGGCTGCTCGGCGGCAAGGAGGACTACATTCCGCACGAGCACTATCCAAGAAAAAAACTGTGTTATTGTAACTTTCTTTGGCTGGTGACAGCATCGCAAATTTAGATTTTCTCTACGTGACAGAGAAAACCTGTCATGCGTGGCCCTTCTTGTAAGAGAAAACACACATGAAGAGAAGACTTCATGGCTGTCTGGCATGACAGGCGTAACTCTGTTGCATGTTCTGCATTTTTACAGAGTTCCACTCACAGAGTTTTTTTCTTGCATAAGCACGACCGGCTGTTCCACTTCCACGAGTTCGGGGTCGGGGTGTGCAACCAGATCATGCGTACCATGATGTTCATGGAGGCAATCCTCGTCGCGTCGCTACTGGTGGTCCTGGTCGTCTTCCCCAAAGGCCCGGTCGGGTGGGGCTTGTTCATCTTCTCCATGCTCCAGTGGCCGTTTCAGTTGTTGGTGTTGCTACCGAAGATCATCACGAAGTTATCGCGAGGAAAATTGCCCCCTCCCCCAAGGTTGCAAAAAGTTGTGATGCGAAGTTTCCAAATGAAAAACTTTGCATGAAAGGAGTATGGATCTTTCTGATGCAGAGGCTAGGCGTGTTGCGCATCGCTTGCATGACAAACGCCGCTCTTGCTGGGATCTTTTGCAATACAAATTTCCGCTATTCACGATCGAAAATCAGCACGCTGATTGATGCAAGAGGGCGAGTGTTTCACTTGGAAAGGTTTGCAATACAAATGCTTTCAAGTTCGGGGGTCGGGGCATTTTTCATTGTAATAGAAGTACTGCATCGTGTCCTCCATCGAGTGCTACAAGGACCACGAGCTGATCAACAAGGTCACGTTATCCGTGAAGGAGCGCCGCCTCCGGGAGGCGGTGTCCCTGATGCAGATGGTGAAGCTGCGCGGCCGCATCGAGCGGCTGGGCGGGCACCGGTTGTCCAAGCAGAAATTCGACGAGCTGTCCGAGAAATTCGACCACTTTTCCGAGGACAAGCTATTACAGTGCACAACTCCCCCTCGTTCTCATTTCTCATGCAAAACACCAACTCCACGCTTTCCCTCCTGTCACTATTATTTTTGGTAGCCCAAATCGCACTATGCCCCAGTGCAATTTGACATGATGATACGTTTGCTGCCTTATGCTGTGCTCCTTTTCTTTGGCGCTAGCAAGGCAATAAGATTTCATTCTCATGTCTGATCGGCAAGATACTCTTCATCTTTTTAAATATTTTTAAGTGCTAAAACATGATATTTGTTGGGTGCCTCGCTTTCTTCTGCGCCTTTTTCCGCTGGGGCTCGCTTTCTTCTGCGCCTTTTTCCGCTGGGGCTCGCTTTCCCGCTGGGGCTCGCTAAAACATGATATTTCCGTCTTCGGGTGCCTCGCTTTCTTCTGCGCCTTTTTCCGCTGGGGCTCATCTTTGCATGACATCGGAGAATATCTCAATATAGAAACAGGGCTAGTAGAAATAAGTAAAAGTAAAAATTTTATTGGTTTACGTAACCGGGGGGCGGCTTGATGTCTGCGGCGGATGATGACAGTGTGCACACTCCTACAAGTATATGGCTGCCGGGCTGCTTCCCGGTCGGTCTAGTACAAATAAACATTTCGCCACTGATCCGCTAAACACCTTGCTGCCAGCCCCGCCCGCTCGGGGGTTAATTATCTCTAGACAGGGCACCAGCTGCGGTTGTCCTTTAGGGCGTTCGAGTCTAGATAAAAAACTACCATGCGTAAATCTTCAATTTTGCATGGGCTCTTGGTGGCTGCTTCCACCGCGGGAGAGTATAAAAACGCAAAACATAAGTCATTGACCACTGGGTCGCTGTGACGCCGTGCCTGCACGCACCATCAGAAGTGCGACGAGGTGCCAATCGTGTTGATGCACGCACCATCAGAAGTGCGTTGATGCGCGAGGGTCGTGAATGAATGAATGAATTTGTAAGCTTATCGGCCGTTGTGCCATCGGGACTTCCTGCCCGCTGACCACCAATGTCATGCAAAACCGGCATTCGGGCTGATCCTGATGCTTGTATTGCTGTTCATGCTATACAAATGAGGGGGAGGGGGAGTTGTGCACTGTTATACAAGCAGCGCCACATCGAGAAGGCCTTCGTCCACATGGATTTCGACCACTCCGGGCAGATCGGGGTCGAGGAGCTGGAGAAGTTGATGTCCTCGATGAACATTCTAGCCAATTCCGACGTGCACAAAAACGCGAAGCAGCTGGTGCACATGGTCGACATGGACAAGGACGGCATGGTCGATTTGACCGAGTTCAAGGTCCTGATGGCCCTCGCGTACGAGAAGCAGGACCCGATGGAGGAAATCCAGGACTTCGACAAATTTTTCGACCTCATCGACGTGGACATGGACGAGGCGCTCGCGTTCCAGGAACTCGCGCAGTTCTGCCGCGACAACTTCGCCATCCCGATGAACAACGCCGACATCGGGGAGCTGGTGTACCGCTGCTTCCGCACGGTGAAGGCGGAGTTGACCCGGGACGATTTTATCGTTTGGATGCGGTGGCTGCAGGACTGCGAGAAGGGGCAGATGAGCGAGGACGCGATGCGGGTGGATCGCGGGTTCGGTTTACTGTGAGGAAAAATCCCCCCTCCCCATATTCAAAAGGTAGGTTTCTAAAAATTTGCGATGCGGGTTTGCGACCACAAATCCTGTCTCTGTTGCAAGAAGGCAAATTGAAAGAACCCGCCGCCTTATGGAGGCGATTTGTAGTGCTGTTTCACCTACATGGCAGGCCTCTGTCATGCTGAGCGCCTACAGCAAAACACCTCTACGCAGGCTGGGGCTTTGCCTCTAGTGCTTCACTGCAAGACAGGGCTGATTTCTGTACACAAATCCAGCAACAGAAGTTTCCGTTTCAATATGGGGAGGGGGGATTTTTCACTTTGATACGGTTCCGGCTCCGATCTGGACACGCCGGACGAAAACGTGGACCAGTCCGCCAAGGGGTTCGACCACGGCATCCAAGCGCCACTGCACGGCCACCACAAGAGCAGCGACTTCGACGCGGACGGCGTGCGCACCTCGAAGCACCGCGACGACCCGCGCGAAGCGTCGACGGACGAAGATATCCTGGAGGAAGATGCTGACGAAACGCAAAGGCGAAGAACAAGTAACTCCTTCTTCTGGCGCAGCAGCGATGCGCCTGTGGTGGGAACAGGCGAGAACGCGCCCGCGTCGAAATCGCACCGGAAGTCAACGAGGTTGAACAAGCGGGAAAGTGTGGGTAATGGCGCGGCGGTGAACATCAATGATGCTGTCGTTGTTCCAGTGGCGCGAGGGGGCGCAAGTCAACAAACTCCTTCATCTACTGGAAAGAAGCGTCAGTCCCAGCACCGTTCCAGTGGCTTTTACTCGATCGATAACAAGCCGGTGTACATGACAAATGAGTCTAATCAGATGGTCTCCATGCTGACGCAGAATTCCGTGGAACCGGTCCGGCTGGAAATGAGCACAGCACCTGCAACAAATAATGCTGACAGCACGACGATGTTGAAAAACTCGTCAAAGACTGTGCCTTTACTTGCGAATCAGCAACAGACTGTAGTTGTGGACGAGCAGGAGGCCACTTGTGCGAACAACAAACCGCCGAAGAGGCGAGAGAGCACCAGTCGGCGGTTGAGCACGAAAGCGAATACCGCGAACTCGCCTGCTATGCTGGCGCGCGGGGACACTCAGCAAGGCTTGCCGGTACCGCCTTCTTGGCAGAGGGAACAGGAGATGCAGGCGGAAAAAAAGGCGCGCTTGTTGCTGATGGGAAAGTCGGAAGTCCCGGGGAACCTGGAAGGCGAGTTTGTGTGATTTTTCGGATCATCGATTGGTGCTGCTGTCCTCTTAGGTGCGAGAAGATGCCCGTAGCTGCACCATGCTAGAAGTAGCATTCCCTTTGTGTATAGATTCATTGTTCCACCCCAAATGTTGGTATGTACCGCTATGAAGAACTACCCAAAGAAATCTTTCAATATTGGTGTACTATTTTAGCCGTAACCAAAGCCATACATAGATAAATCCAATTATGTCCTACTTACTACCCACGTTGTTGTCACACGTAAATGATTCATTTCAACAAGAATTCTAGTCACGTTTCGGTTTCTGTATCGAAGAAATTAATACACAGATTTCTTCCATATTAGGAACAAACGGCTTATAATTTCTTTTGCAATGACCCCGGACGTACGAGTGACCCCCAATCGCTGTAGAAGCTGCACTGGACCACTGCGATGTGAGTGGGAAGGTGATCCGAATCGATGCTGTGCTAGAGGCTCGTGTCGCAGCAACATCAAGTTTCGCACTCACAGAAGAAGCTGATTGAACACTTATCAATATGGTCGGAGTACTAGATCCAACAAAAGTACTAGAACATGCTTCCCGCTGAACCTGGATGGTTGCTGTTGCAAATGCTAACAGTAACTACAGTAACTTTCAATACGCATACGGTGGTCCGCCGGTCTCGGTTGTCAAAAAAAAAATTTGCAGTTATAATATTTGCTTGCTAGTTGTGGTCCATTGATCTTCTGGTAACCAAATGCGTCCGCGCGCGGCTCCCCAATTGCCGAAACAAATCCGATCGGTTCTTCAATATCGGTGTACTTAATCAGCCTGGTGAGAAGGTGAAACGTGAAATGAGGATCTTAGCTCTATTCGCCCGATGTGCAGTTCTTCAGTTTAATCAAGGATCCCCAGGAGCATCAAAGTTGTGCTTTCCAGTATAAAACAAGGAAGATATCGGTAAGCGTAAAAAACTTCTTCACGCGACGACCTCATGCAAGGATCCTCGGAAACGGAAATGAATTCGATCACCGATAGATCTGCACGAGTAAACGCAAAGTGTTTATCACCGGTCGGCCAAGCATCAAGGCACATCGATATAGAACAAGCAGCATTCATCTCCATCAGGAACGAGTGGCAGCATTGATTTGGAAATCAGGTTCTTAATCCTTAAGTTTTAGAAGAAATAATCCTTCCTACTAGCCTTACATTTGTACTGCTGGGCCTCGTGTCTTGCTGTATTAGGAGCGAATCAGTTCGAACACAAAGAGTATTCTTACAAATTTTCTGGCCTGGTACGCTCGACCGAACTCAGGTATCAAAAAAAGCAAGACTTGCTTCCGCCAGCGGAAAATCATACCAACTCAAGCTCTGAAGTCATTGGCAATTTTTATATCTGCGCCTGCAGTGGAAGCGAAGTCGAAATGTTGCTGGTTACGACGAAGACTCACCTGCCGCGCGGGGTCATGCTGACAGCCCTGGCCGTCGTGGGGGCCGCGTATTTTGCGCCCGGCCTTGTGGACGGTGTCGGCTTACGTCCGGCCTTGCGGACGTTCAGCACAGAAGATTCGCATGAGATCCTCGTACTCGTTGGACTTGGGGACAAGACAGAGACGTTGCCCGGGAACACCAGCGCTGCCGAGGCGGCGCAAAAGCTGCATGACATGGCTGCGGGGCTAGCGCTAGTACCAGCAAACGATGCAATTACCTACGGCCTTACAACGGTGACGGTTGATAGTCTATTGCAGGACCCTGATCGCACGGTGGGCACTATCCTCCCAACCGGTACTGCGATGATTCGCTTGCTTCCTGGGGGCCCGCTCTTGTTCGAGGAGATGCCTGCCAATGGTCTCTGGAAGCCCGCTGAAGTGCGGCAAGAGGGCACTTGGGCGGTGCCGTCTGACAAAGAATCTGAAGTTGAATTTATTATTCGCACGGTTTTGGGAATCAGCACAGACGACTTGATTAAGGATCGGTACGCCGCCGCAGCTAGAAAAAAATACAACCTGTCGGGACCTAAACTCGACCTGTATCTGATGCAGCTGCGCACACAAGCGCAAGCCCATCTTGAGAAGGCTCTTCCGACCATCGAGAAGCAGGAGGAGGAAGACCCAAAGCGCAAGTTGGACCACCAACGCAAGCTGGTCGAGTTGATCTTTGCGTGGCGGAATTTGAACGGGTCCAAGGGCTGGGAGGGAGATTCAGAGTTCGACAAAGATAACAGGCTGATTCAGATTGCCGTCGAATCGATAATGTTCCTTTTCGATGATTATATGTAGTGAGGTCACCGAACGGTTCTAACCAGGGAGTTTCTTTGCCACCTCCCGTGAAAAACGACCGGCAGTTTTGAAGCCTGTAGAGAGTTTTTTTGCATGAAAAAGATTCCAGCGTGCAAGCCTGTTTGGCTTTGTCGGCACCGAATCGCAAGCGGATTCTATCGGTCGCCGCTTGAAAAAACGACGCAGGGGAGCCGGCAAAAGGGGCGCCCTTCGGAGGCGCCCACCGCCTTGGTTTCTGGCGATTTGGGGCGCCCAAAAGGGCGCCCGAAAAAAACGCGCCCAAAATCAGAACAGCGAAACAGCATGACACGGCCGCGATTTCGGAGCATTTTGGGCGGCCGCGAAAGCGGCCGCCTTTTCGCCGGTTTCAGAGCCTGGGAAGCTTTGCAAAAAGCGCGGGCGAGAAAAATAAAAACGCAAAAAAGAAAAAGCGCGCCAGACGCGCAAAGCCAACCCGCATGCTATGGGCCCGATTTTTCCTCGCTTTTTGGGCGCCCCCTGTGGCGCCCGGATTGGCCTCATAGCATGGGGGCTGGCTTTCGGAAAGGAATTTCAAAAATTTGCCAAGATTTGCGACGCTTATCAGACGGCCGCCATACCGTGGGGCCTAACTTTACCCACGCCGGTATGGCGAGCCCAGAAAAAGCAAAGCCGCGGCCAAGGCGACGGCCGGCAAGAAAACGCCCACGACCTCACTATCTCCGCCCCGGCGGCTATATTTGGTACTACCCGTGACACGAATATGTGGGGACCACTGGCGTTCAGTTATTTGTGTACGTACTACGGCTTGGTGACTGGGGAGTTTCGAGACGCTCTAAAGCGGGCCTGGAAAACACCGGTGGGGACTTTGGCTTTTCCTCCGACGGAGATTCGGCGCGACATAGCAGAACGGGCTTCCGAGGCGCTGCTTATGCTCCGTGTTGATGACGCGGGTCGCGTCGCGTGTCATGGGGTCGAGGCGAACAAGGACTCCAGTGATCGTGTTTGGAAAGACCTGCGGAGAGCGAGATTCTGGGAAGCGGCGACAGCAAGCCATCTAGAGGATATAGAAGCTTTGTTGTCGTCGGGCGTCGATGGTAGGGGGCCCGTACGCTTTTTTAATCGGAAGGGGAGGCTAGCGGAGATCACAGCGAGTCGGGTGCAAAACGAGCGCAACGAGCCCGCGGGCAATTACCTATGTCGCAGAGATGGGGGAGGTGGACGCAGGGAAGTGCCCCGGACTCTAGTGCCCATGTCTCAGGCCGACCTTCGCCTTGGGTTCGAGGGGCTGAAGAGCGCTCTGGCCGAGACGGTGGAGGATATCAACAAGACAGTGGACAACCGTTTGAGAAGGCTGAACGTCGCGCAGAGCAGCAGTGTTGCCGGGCCGGTGCCGGGGATGACGGGTGGGCAGAGGCGCCCCGCCACTTCGGGGCGCTGCAGGCTATCGTCATGCAAAATCTCCTAATTTTTTCTACCGCGATCGCCTTTCGAAGATTTTGTGTACAACTACAATAACAATAACCAATATAAAAGGAGCACTGCTCCGAAGCAGAACTTTTGGTCGTAGCAAGGTTGACTTGAAACCTACCGGAGCTTTATTGCGCGCCGCTTCGTGTTTTATTTTTTCTGGCCTAAGCCATTCATAAGTAAAAGTAACCTAGCCAGGTCTTGTTTTTCTTTTTTGTCGAAGAAGCTCCGACAACGTGGGGCGAAAGAAAGACCATTCCCGAACGGTTTTCAACGGTCGGTGCAGTGGAGTCGTAATTACCATAGAGCAGCATAGTGACATTTTGAGTAAGTACAGGAAACGTCATATTTGTCATATGGTAGCAGAACGGGCTGCAACATCCTGAGCCAGTTTAAGTCGTCGAACATGATGTATGTTTACGGCAACAGAAATCCGAACAGTATGCGCAAGTATACGTATTTGACGAGCATGATGTTTAAGATACGACAACAGAAATGAACAGATTTTGAGCAAGTGCAGCAAGTAGTTTGCTAGCGCGATGCTGCAATAGAACTAAATCAGGTATTTTTTGACGGATCTACCACACCCCTTTTTTACGCTGTTAGTGTTTTTTTTTGCAACGATAGCACGCTGAATTTTTCTGGACTCCCTGCGGGCCATCGTTTTCGCCTTTTCAAGACGTCAGCGGGGAGAAACTGCAGCAAAGGAGCAGCACCACGAGTGAAAGGCATAAAAAGCTCGCACTTTTCTTCGTTTATTTTTGTCTTGTCCTCTTAACCTTTTCACGACCTGAGATTTGTCTTAAGGTCAAAACTGTCATGCTCTTTGTGAGCTCGACCACCCGCGGCCCGTCACAGGACTATAAATCTAGAGCGTAGGCGCACAGTTGCGTCAAGATCTTTCTAGAGCAAAGCTACTAGTCCGAAGAGAGCCAGTAAGCTGAGAGTTTTAGCAACAGGCCGAGGAATTTAAGCCCCTAGTTTTGTTTGTGTTAGATTATTATCCTCGTAAGTCTTTCCACACTAGCTTTTATTTTTGTAAGAGCTCTCACACTGAGAAAAAAATCAGAAGATTTTGAGACGCCTCTTGGACTTTCTCCAAGAAACATCGGAAATCGGAAAGCGGTCCAGCAGCTCACCAATGTACAACCCATGTAGTTCATCAGCCGGCAACCGGCAATGATTTGTTTGGATGGTCAATGTTGACCGCAAGAAAATATCGCAAACTGCAACACGAACAGGAGTGCAGCGCTGTGGAGATATTTTAGGAAGGAAGAGAAAATAAAATCCTTGCGGAAACAAATAAACCGAAGGGCCTTTTCTGCTTTCTGCCGCAGAATGGAAGGGAGCGGGGCCTGATGCACGGTGTTCGTCCGAACAAGTGCTTTCGTCCGCCTTCCACGTGTTTTCTTCTTCTGAAGACGGACCATCAGTCATCGCCTCTTCAGAGTACCGGGCCAGAAATTACTTTGCTTCAGTGACTGTGCGTCATCCAGTCGTTTTTTTGCCGAAGCAAATCCGATCGGATCTTCGACGATATCGGTGCGCTTAATCCGCCTGAGAAGGTGAAACGTGAAGTGAGGATCTTAGCTCTATTCATCCGGCGGTGTGCAGTTCTTCGGTTTAGTCCATGATTATTAGCCTCAAAGGAGTTGCGGTTGCGCTTTCCAGTATAGACCAAAGAAGAAATCGGTGAAGAAGTTCTTCGCGCGACGACATCACGCAAGGATCCTCGGAAATGAATTCGATCGCCGATAGATCTTTGCGAGTATATTCAAAGGGTTTATCACCTGTCGGCCAAGCGAGGACGAGAGGCAATCGGTATACAACAAGCAGAATTCATATTCATCTCCATCAGGAACGAATGAAAACATTGATGATTAATCCTATCCTCATCCTAGTTCTGGCTTTCAGGTTTTGATGTTTGTCGAGAACCCTTCCTACTAGGCTCGCATTGTACTTGTAAGTAGGCCTGCTGTTTGATTTGCTTGCTAGTCGTCCTTTGGTACAAGTACAACAAGCATTCGTGTGGTACAGAAAGAAATTTTCCTCGGTCAAGCGAACGCAGTCAGAAATTTACGATCGGTTACTTGCATTGACAGCTGCTCTCAACCTACGTTTCGTTGCAAGAATCGTAAAAATTCTGGAACAAGTACTCGGTCGACGATTGCCTTACTGCTCGGTTTTGTCACAGAGAGAGACTCGTAGAAGTAGTACTTACCCCTTGCTTTGCTCAACAAACCATGCACCGCCATCCATTATGTTTCTATGCGTACAACCAGTACCAGATCGCTTTCGCTTCTGAACAATTGGTTGCTTGTCTCCCACGAAACAGGTCGGGCGTGGCCTCCAGGCGATGCATTTTTTCCCACCAATTCAAAAACCCCATGCCCGTTTTTTTTCTCATTTATATAGCATAATTTTTTTACTTTTTTCCAAAAGTTAAAGTCTCACTATGCCGGTCCTTTACCTTATTGCATTCCATAATTTGCGATACCAATTTTTACTGGTTGGGCGTTTCTTATTCTTCCTACCATAAAAATTCCTGCACACAGGAGTGTCATAACAATTTTCCAGTAATACGAATTTATTATTGCGTCTGCGATGCAAGACAATGTGAGTGTGACATCACATAGGTAGAATTGTTAACCAAGCTATTGCATGAGTCTATAATGCATCGTACAATTTATGTGTGAAGGTTTGTGAATTTATTTCCGTAGATAGTACAGGCAAGCGGCCTTTCATATTACGGTTGTCTCGCCCGAGGTATTTACTCGATTTTTACAGCTGCACAGCGAGATTCGATATTTTATTAGTACTGCTTTTTAACCTTCGAGATCGAGATATTTCCAGAAGGATCGAAAAGCTGCAAGTGGACCACCTGGACGAGCTCTACTTGCACCACTTGATGTAATAACTTTCGTTTGTATAGTCCGTTTCCACCAGCGCCAGCAATTTCTATTTTTTTTTTACTCTGCTTACCCGGTGGAGGAATTGGAGGAGCTTGCTTTTCAAACCAGCACCGGAGTTGTAAAGCCGCAGGGAAAGAACAATAAGAACCACATCAAACAACTTCAACAGCAGCCGATGAACCCAGTGCCCCTCGTCCTCCTTCTCACGTAGTAGAACAAATGGGTGGTTGTGTTGCGAAATCTGCCGGCAAGGCAACTTCCCCCACGGGGATCTTCCGCTCTTTCTCCAAAGAGAAGCAGGACGATTTGGATGCGCGGACCATTCCGGGCGTCGGCTACCACTTTTCCCTGACCAGTCTTTCCAGCGAGAACATCGGCCGGCTCGAGGATTACCCCTCCGACCCGGCGCTGCTCGCGCCGGATGACGGCTGGCAGGTGAGAAGGAACGTGTTCCTCGACCCCTTTCCGACCTACGTCTTCGCCCGGACTCCGGCTTACGAAACGTTGCAGGAGGCGCTGCAGATGTGTATTGTTCTGAAGGGCGGGGGCGTGACAAAAACCGTGGCGGATAGCACGAATGGCGGGACCCGACTCTTCGAGGTCCGCGCCGGGTCGAAGATGCGACCCAGTCCCCTGGGGGAAATCTCCTGGGTACCCTACCCAACGAAATTGTGCCGGGACGAGGACGATAGCTATCTGTTGAAACTCGTGGAAGTGCAGTCCGAGATTTCCCACGACCTGTCGCTTTCCCGGGACACGAGCAAGGGTATGGACGGTTTGTTCGACAATTCTGCTCCGGTGGAGCTCTCCGAGCGCGGCAGGTCCAATATCACACAGAAAAAAACTGGCAGGTCACATTTGTAATGCAAAAAAAAAAAACTGTATTGCATATCCGAAACAGCATGCTATGGAGCCACATATGACAGATTTTTTTGTGTATTTATTTTTGCATTACAAATATGCCCTGCCAGCTTTTTTCTGTGTGATATCCAACTCCGCGCGGGCGACCTCGGGGCAGACCCCGTACGTGACGATCATCAAGCCCATGGACGAAGCCACCGGGATCCCGATGCTGCCGGATATCCTGAGTAAAAACGTACCCACACCAGAGTTGTAATGCAGATTCGCAAAGACAGGAAGACTTGTAATGCGCATCCCCATGAGAGCCATTTCCAATCGTGTTTTGGAATTCGTGATGCTGTGAACAGGATGAGCAGCTGGATTTGTGATGCGGCTGCACTTGCTAACCTGCACTACACTGCAGAGCTCAACTTGTCATGCGTGACTCACAAAACTCCTAGGTTTGTGTTGCAAAATCCTCATCCTAACTCTGGCGTGGGTACGTTTTTACTCAGGATACCGGGCGCGCGGTCCCTACCGGCGGCGGTGAACGGACCGGTGCTGAACAATATTGCGCCGGGGTCGGATATGGATCTGTCAGGATTGAAATCGTCAAAGTTGAAATGATTTGCCATGCATAAAATGCAAGGCATGAAGTGCCTGTCTTGCTGGGATGGCAAGTGAGGCAGATAATTGTGAGCCTATTTAGGGTCGTTTGGGATAGAGCTGCTAAAGGAGCATGACAAAAGCAATCTTCTGTGCCCAAACAGCATGATAAATTGGATTCCGGTGGTGCTCCGAAAATTTGTCATGCGCCGCTTTGAAATTGCTCTTCCAACTGGTATCCATTTTATGCATGGCAAATCATTTCAACTTTGTCGATTTCAAGCCTGACGCTTCCATATCGGACGCCGCGGCGTTGGAGGAATCCTTGGCGCGGGAGAAGAAGCGGGTGCTGGAAAGCTGGGCGAAAATCGAGCTGGACTTTGCGGCGAGGGCGTGCCCGGTGAAATTGAAAATCCAGAGCCACGACAAGTTCATCGCGGGGGTCTACGGGCTGGTGCCGGAAAAGCGCCACAATAACAACCCCATTTGGCGAAAGGAAAACACGAATCCCAGTCACAAGAACAGGGAGAGGGGGAAACGTATAAAAGAATTTGATAGGATAAAATAAAATTTGCAGCCTCTCGCTGTCGTGTGTGACCTTCGCTTTATTTCTTCATTGGTATAATTCGTAAACGAAGCTTTTATTTTCATTTTCACCGTGCGATTTGATGATGCAGCAGAGCACACGCATTGGTTTTGGTGTGCAAAAGCAAATCTTTTCCGCATGACGCAAACAATTCTTTGGCGAGGATGAATCCCTTCTGTATCAAACGCAACGAATTATCCCTTCTCGAACAACAAACAGAAAACGTCTTTCTCTCGCACACCGGCGAGCGGTGGGTTTTGTCCCGCGTCGCGTGCCCGGAGGCTGGGCCGCTGAACCCCGCTTCTGGCCCGATCATCACGCAGGGGCCGATCACGAACGTGGACAACATGTCGCCCCTGGTTGACCCAGTTTGGGAGGACCGGTTCGGGATCCGCATCGCGGATAAGAAAGCGCTAGAAGAGTTCCAACCCGGGCACACCAGCAACGGGTCAGTGACTCCACCGGGAGGAGGAACAACTGCTGCTTCTAACACCGGGACGACCACAACTTCTGCCAACATGCCCGGCGTAATACTATCAACCTCCGCGAACAACGCTGGCGCATCGACAACTACAGTAGATCCAAACTACCGTTCGGAGTCGAAGGAGATCGAAATCGCGGGATTGTATGTCGACCTGACCTTCCCTCCGTCGGACAAAGCGCTGACCGGCACAACTACCCTGGACCACCTGAAGCCTCACCGGTGGAAAGAATTCGAGCCGGTCTGGATGCGCGCGGGGCATCTGTTCAAGGGACAGTCCGTCCGGTTGTATGAGCAGATCACGCCGCTGGATTTCCAGAGTTACAGCAGTGTACTGGATAGCCAGTGGATCATGGCGGCGTTGAGCAGCTTGGCGGAGTACCCGAACTACCTGGAAGACAGGATTTTTGTCGACAAGGGGGACACGAACAACCTCCGGGGGGAGTACAAGGTGAACTTGTTCGACATCGGCATGCAGGAGTGGGTCACGGTCACCGTCGACGACCACTTACCCTGCGACGGCCGGAAATTGTCGTCCACTTTCAACCAGCCACTGTTCGCGCAACCGGTGCGCACGCAGATCTTCCCGTGCATCGCGGAAAAGGCGTTCGCGAAACTCTACGGCAGCTACTCGGCGTTGGAGCCCGGGCAGTGCGGGTTCGCGTGGCTCGCGTTGACGGGCACGACCAGGGTGGAGAGGTGGAGCATCAGCAACCCGTTTTTTCAGCAAAAGGAACAACATTTAGGAGAAGAAGGTACAACTTCTAATCCCGCTGGCGCAAACGGGACGAACAATAATGGTGCAACTACGACGACGTCTGCGTCCTCGAGTGGGGCGAACAATAAGAACGGTTCTATCGAGAGAGAAAACAGTTCAACATCAGGGATGAACAAAAGCAAAAAGGAATCCAAGAAGGACAAGAAGAACAGAAAAGGATCAGGAACAATAAACACCGGTAGCGACGAAGAGATTCAGCCCGGCCCGCAGCTTCCGGTTCCGAAAAAGTCGCACTTTTTCTCGCTGGAAAACAACAGCGACCAGCTGGACTACAGCAAGATTTTCGGCGAGCTCGCCGTGCCCTGCTTTGAAGGCAACCGGCAGGTGTACGCGAAGACGGGTCGGAAGGAGGGGATGGAAGACCTGTGGACCTATTTGGTGGATTGCGACCGGAAAAACTACATTTTGACGGGGGGGATTTCCCCGCACCGACGGGCGCCGAGCGAAACGTGCGGGCTACTCCCCGGGCAGACGTACACGATTTTGAAGCTCTTCACCCTAGAGGTGTCCTCCAGCAGACCAACGTCCGCGCAGCAGGCGAAGGAGATCCAGACCAACAGTAGTCCTGCTGGTGGTTGTTCTACTTCTAACGGCGCGCAGAACATCAACCAAAAGCAGACCGTCCGGCTGGTGCAGCTGCGAAACCGCTTCCTGGAGTTCGCCTGGCGCGGCCGGTGGCACCCGGCCTGCCCGCTGTGGTGCAACCTTCCCATGGAAACCAGGCAGCAGCTGGAGCCGTGGACCTTCAATTTCAACGCGGGAAACGACAACAACCGCCCGTCGTCCAGCAACGGCGCTTTCTACGTGCAATGGGAGGACTTCGTGTATGGGGCTCTCAAACGTTACATTCTCAGCTGTTACATGAATTTGTCATGCAAAAGCACCATTATCATTCTCACGATCAAGCTGCTCCGCATGACAAATTTGCGGAGGGCTAAATAGCACTATACTCCGTCCCAAATCTGTAATGCAAAAGGCGCAATCTTCCTCCTTTCACTTTTGCCCTTCTTGCATTGCAAATTCATGTAACAGTTGAGAATGTAACGTTTGAGAACGCCATATCGTGTGCGTGTTCCAGTCCGTTGGGGTGTGCAAGAAGCGGGACCTCGGGCCGAAGCGCGGGGCGGCGATTGAGCACTACCGAAACACGGTGACCTATCCTGAGTAAAAACGTACCCACCCCAGAGTTGTCATGCAGATTTGCCATGACAGGAACATTTGTGATGCGCAACCCCATGACAGGCATTTTCAATTGTGTTTGGGAACTTGTAATGCTGTAAACAGGATCAGAAGGTCGATTTGTGATGCGGCTTTCCTTGCTAACTTGCACTACCTTACGGACTGAAACTTGTCATGCGTGACTCACAAAGCTCCTAGGTTTGTGTTGCAAAATCCCCATCCTGACTCTGGTGTGGGTACGTTTTTACTCAGGATATGACCGGGTCGAAATTCAAGAGAGCGACGACGGGGGATTTGAGCGCGTCCACAAGCATCTCCGCTGGGCCGTCGGGCGCAAGCATCATCTCGCCGGGGCAGCTGTCGCAGAGCCAGGAGGGAAGTCAAGACAACGGGGTGGACACGGTGTGATGCTGTTCCTGGTTGAAATAAAATTCTGAATTCTGCGGTTTTATTTTTTTCACAGGTTCCGCGCGCCTCTCGGTCTGTTGGTTCTTCGATTTCATCAAGGAAAAGACTGAAGCAAATTATGTTTGTAAATTGGGATTAATCATTCAAAAGTGATACTGTTGTTCACCTCCGGCGACAACGTCATGGTCCTTTTATTCCGAAAAAAGTTTGACGTCTTTTCCTTTCGCTCTTTGCCATTTTGATGCCCTCGTTCTGCTTTTGACTTTTTCCTGTAGTTTTGATGCGAAGTTGTAGCAGCTTTATGAAGTGATAATGTAGTCACATCTGAATCTAAAGATTCAGCACTACTAAATAATTTTCCGCCTCCTGTGCTTGGCTCAAAAATTTGCTGCCATATGTATCGGTACACCTCGCACTGTTAAAATTTTCCGCGAAAATGCAGAAGGAATGTACCGACTAGACCAGCCTTGCATATCGATGGTATAACAGATAGTTATCATTTTCCTCTAACCCCTCGACTTTCAATAAGCATTTAGCAGATCTATTGCTCCACTTTTGTTGCACGGCAAAATCTAATTCAGGAGTTTCTGATTCATTTTTTCCTTGTAGCAAAAATCGTAGCAAATAGAACCCTGTTTTTTTGATTAAACTCTACTGCTTCTTGAAGACGAATTCCTAGCATTGTTAATACAACACTCGGAGGCCGCATATGAAACTGGTTGGAAAAATAAAACGTCGCGTTGCTCTGTCTTGTGTCTCTCGGACACAAAATAGGCTAGCAGAGACAAACATAGGTCATGTTTTAGGAATGTTTGGGGTCGTTTGCCAGGGATGCAGTAGATATGTGTGAATTTGAAACGCCCACTCCATTGTGAATTTCAACAACTTACTATAAAACAACCCTCTTGGAATATAAAAAAAAACATTAGCCCACAGTGGGTTAATTATCCTGGAGCTACAACGAGGGAGGAACCTTTTTGTGTAGCCGAAGGTTCCATCGTCGTGTGATGGAACTGACTAGGGTTCTTCCGGTGCGTCATGCTGAGGTCAGTTATCCAAAGTCGTGGCGAAGTGGCCGCGGTGAGTCGAGGTAATTTAATTATATCACGGTCCAGTACGATATCAAGTTGACGGCAGAGAGAGCATAAACTCAGCAGATTGGCGGCTTCTGTTTCTGCAAAATGGTCGTGTCTACTAGTAGTCTCTGCTGTTTTAATAGTGTAATTGCGCTCATCTTCTCTATGTCCTCCTCGTCTTCTTCGTGCTGTTTGTTTTGTTTTGAGCTAGAAAAAAACGACTTCTCGCTTTTGCTGCAGTCTAACAAGAAACCGAAATAAGTACTTACAGAAGGGACGAGTCAACACGGGACGAAAGGAAAACTTGCACCGTGGCGGGGCTCCTCCCTCCCAACGAAAGGGCCGCGTTTTGGTGTACCAAGGTGCGTTTGTCTTTCTAGTTCCTTGAAATAGCCCGTTATTTTCATCTTTTTGGTCGTGTCGACAAAAAATGGAGCTGCTCCGCGCTCAACTCGCTGTGAAGGACAACATTATCCGGGAACTCGCCGACGAGCTCGCTCTCTACAAGGAAAATGCTGCAGGAAGATCCCCTGGTGAACAAGCACTGGCATCATCTTCCCTGCCGCTCCACCAGAACTACACGGCGAGCAAAGACTCCGGCTTGGGATCGAGTACGACGACTGTACCTCCTACACAGCACGGCGGCACCATCAATGAAGACCACGGGAGCAGCAAAACCGCGAATGCGACGACCAGCGAGGAAGAAAACCAGCACCAAGTGGGCCAAGGAAACAACCAACAAGCGCAGCTGACCGCGGACTTCAATAAAGTCAACTTGGAGCTGAAAAAGGAGAATTTTGGTATGCATTGAAATTTTGATGTTTGTGCCTGGAGTTGGAGAAATAAATGCAGGTTTCTCGTCATGCTTGATGTTGCAAATGAATTTTAAGAACTCTGTGAAGTAGATGCACGAGCAGGAGGAAAAGAGCTTGTTACCTGTCATGCAAAAATGCAGTTTGCCAGCAGCTCAAATACCATACCTGTCACGCTTGACTGCGTAATATTGCGGTTCTCCCCCCAATAGTTCACAGATTCGCATCCCAACTCTCCAGGCCCAGACATATTTGCAATGCACAGTCGCACTGCAGGAGCAAATTCAGCAGTTGGAAGACACGTTGACGAAGAACTTCAACTTGAAATTGCAGGAAATCCGGGAACACGATGCGAGCAACTTTCTCGATACCGCCGAGAAGAAATATCCCAGAGAAAAAAGCTGGCAGGGCATATTTGTAATGCAAAAATAAATACACAAGAAAGACTTGCCATGGGTGGCCCAATACAATAGCATGCTGTTTCGGATATGCAATACAGATTTTTTTGTCTATTTATTTTTGCATTACAAATATGCCCTGCCAGCTTTTTTCTGTGTGATAAGAAAGAAAAGGTATCCGAAGGAAAAAACTCGTATACAGTTACACACCCACTGCCACTACTTCTATATTGGTGAATTCAGTAATATGATCACAAACTCGCCTTAGCCTTGCATGTTGACAGAGAGCAATGCAGAGATCATTACCATAACTATTAGGTAAAATATACATGAAGCGACGCGCGCAACAAGCATGTCGCGCATGACGGAGCTTGTCTGTGGTCCTGCATGTTTTACAACTACACAGTGTGTAATTCATTGTAAAACATTTTTTTCTTCGTATAAAAGGAGATTGTCGAGCAGTACGAGCAACTTCATAAGGAGCAAGTTCTGCAGCATGAACGGCAGGCGGAGGAGATGAAGCTGCAGTTCGAACAGCAGATGGAACAAATAAAGCAGGATTTAGAGCAGCAGTTGTCCCTCCAGTTTTCCCACGAGAAGCAAAAACACCAGCTGCAAGTGACGAAGGAGAAGGAGAAGGCAAAATTACTGGAGGAAAGGCAGAAGGTTCTACTAGAGGAAGTGGCGATATGGAAGTGTCAGAATCGAAATTGACAAAGTCGAAAAATTGATTGCGATGCACAAAATCGACGTCAGTCGGAGCCTCAGTTTCTAAGTGGCGCATGACAAATTTCGGGGGCACCCACATCCAGTCTGTCATGCTGTTTGGGCAAAGAAGACCGCTCCTGTAGTCATGCTACTCTGGCAGCACATTGCATACCCCTAAACAGGCTAGCAATCGGTCTTATTTGCGGCCTGCCCCCCAATACAGGCCTTCAGTGCCCTGCATTTTATGCATCACAAATTGAAACTTTTCGATTTTGTCGATTTCGGTCCTGACACATACATAGGCGAAAAGGGACCAGATCGCGAGCGAATGGCAGCAGGACGGGCTGAAACTGGAACAGGATTTCCGCTTGAAGGAGCAGGAGTGGAAAGAGGGGTTCGAATATCAACTGCAAATATGTCTGGGTCTGGAAAATAAAAAATTGAAACCTGTACTATTGGGTGTCTTGCACTCCTGTAAAATCTGTATTGCGTGACCGACAAAAGCGCGAATTCTTCGTCATGCAAAAGCGCAGCTATTTCTCATCTCATGCGCATTACAGAGAGAAGCATCCTGAAAATCAAAATTTGTCATGCTTGGCTGCTCAGTCTCAGGAGTATGCTATGCTCAATCGTCGCCACTTAGCATCACAAGTTTCCAGACCCAGACATCTTTGCAATGCATATCGGAAAGGAAAGGGAAATGCTGGCGCAAGCGGAGGAAAAATTGACGAAGTTTTCTATTGAGAGGAAAAATCCCCCCTCCTCATATCGAAAAGGTATGTTTGCAAAAATTTGTGTTGCGGATTTGAGGTCACAAATCACATCTGTCTTGCAAGAAGGCAAACCCAAAGAATCCGCCGCCTTAGGGAGGCGATTTGTAATTCTGTTTCACCTACATGGCAGGCCTCTCTTGTGCCAAGAGCCTACAACAAAACACCCCTACGCAGACTGAGGCTTTGCCTGTAGTGCCTCGCTGCACAAATCCAGCAACAGAAGTTTCCGTTTTAATATGGGGAGGGGGGATTTTTCATTTTGATATTTTCCGAACAATTTGAGCAGGAACGGGCGGAATTTGACAACCAGGTGCGGATCCTGGAAACCGAGAAAACGCAGCTTTCCGAGAAACTGGCGGAGACCACGGAAAAAGCCAATCAATGGCAAATCGAGTACGAGTCGGAAAGGCTGTGCAGGGAAAAATTGCAGGACCAGTTCAGAGACCTGGTACTTACTACTTTGGTAGTTTTAGTTGTTTCCTATCCTTGGTGAGTACTTCTTTTCGGGTCGTGGAGAAACGTGTTGCTAATACCTTTTTCAATATGTACTTCCGCTTGTATCTTTAAAGAAGCTGGCACTCGGATTGTATTATGTATTTAGCTACTAGTGCAGCAACAGCAAGCAAGGACAGTATATTGACAAAAAACAGGAAACCGACCTCTCACACCGCCAAGAGCACGCGGAGCGCGCACTGAAGGCCGAGGACGCGCTTCGCGAGAGGGACCGGGAGCTGGCGCAAACGCTTTCCGATGTCCGCATGGCCAATGCGAAACTGGATGTATCAAATGTAAAAATGTCTGGGTCTGGAAGATTCCGAGATTTGTGATGCAGTTTATCGAAGCTCCACCAAGTCTGCAACGCAGGGTCTAACATCACAGGATCTGCAGGCCCTTGGTGATGCCTGTTCTGCATCACAAATGCCTTCTCAGCATGGCCAGAAATGGGCACCTTTTGCAAGTCACGCAATACAGATTTTTGTACGATTCGCAACATGCATCACAAGTTCGAATCCTTCCAGACCCAGACATTTTTGCATTTGATAGGATGCCCAGGGTGACCATATCGCGAAGTTGGAGGAGCAGCTGGAAACGACACTGGAAAGAAGAGAGAGGGAATACAAGGTGCGAACAAAGATAATATGATCAAGGAGCTTCTACTTCTTGTTTTTACTCTCACATTCTTGTCTGAAAATGACACTGACGCAAGAAATAATAAACATATAAGGCGCAGCACTATCGACCTTCATTTTTCATCTGTATGTTGCGAGACGCAAATTTTATGTCTCGCAAATGAACTACAGGAGAACCTCGCCCGTTCCGAGCAGCTGCAACTTGAGTTGATGGAACAAAGCGAACTTGTGAAGAAACAGTCTATCGAACTGGACTCCGCAAATCGCTATTTGGAGCAGCTGAAAAAAGAAGAAGAAAAGCACTACAAACAGGTGAAGGACTTGGACCAGAAACTAAGACAAACGAAGAAGGACCGGGACGAGAATTTTGGGCAATTGGAAGACTACGAAGTAGAACTTAGGCGGTTAGTCCGGGAGGTCGATTCGCTGCGAGAGCAAAACTCGCAACTGAGGAGTAGTACAACACCAGTAGCAGCATTATCAACAAGCGCTGCTAGTAGTAGAGAGCAAGTGCAAGGGCAAGTAGAAGCCTTGGTAGCTGCACGGCAGCCGGCACATCAAAGTAGCACAACTCCAAAGCGGTCGCCCTCCGTGCAGAAGTCGTCTCCTTCGCAGCCTTCGCCCGCGGAGCAACCGCTGGCACTAGATCAGGTCAAGATGAGGGCAACCAGCAGCCCACGATCGAGTATTAGAATACAAATTTTTGATTTGTGTTGCTGTGCTGCGTGTTGCAATTTTTTCGAAGACCACTTTGTCCTCTGTCAACTACGTGCTGGTCAGAAATACGGTCGAGTGCAGTCCTGATGGAAGATCGATCAATCACATGATGAGAGGAAAAAATCATAACAGCTCTCCCCGTGGAATCTCGTGCGCCCTCGCGCCCGCGCGGGGTCAGCAGCGTAACTTCCTCTGCGTCAAAGCGATCGCCCGCTGGTGTTAGGATGAGCTCACCACTGTACCCTGCCGGTGGTACCACAAAGCTGAAGACGCCGCAGGAGACGCCGAACCGGGAGAAGTCGGTACCTTTTGCTTGTTGCGTTGATCAACATTGTCGTGCATGGTGAACATAGATTTTGTTCCCTGGAGGTATGCAAGGAAAAGTGAGCAGATCTAGCATGCGGCCACTGGCAAAAAATATACGTCACAGGCCCACCCCCTCTCCGCTTCTGGCTCAAGAGGCGGACATCTTCAAGGGGGTTTATCGTGAGAAAAACGTGTTACAGTTACAAACCCGGGTGCAAAAATACAAGCAAGAGGACAGAAATCCTCTGTCATGCAGGAAATGCTCCTTCGTGCCAGCCTCATTCCATGCGTGTTTTCATCCCTTACAGTCAGCTCTTTGCAAGTTTTTTTTTGCCCTGCAGAGTGAGCAAGTTTGTGCTGCTGAAATTCCAAGAAATGTTGAACTGTAGCACTTTTTTTCTTGGATATGGTTCTTCCTCTTCTTCTTCCTCCTCATCGAAGCGGTCTGCTTCCCAGTATCAAATGCAAATATGACTGGGTCTGGGAGATTGCGAGATTTGTCATGCTAGTCCGGCACGGCTCTGAACTCTGTATTGCGTGGCCGCGAACAGCTCCTCTTGTCTGTCATGCAAAAACGCAATTTCTCATGCGGAGTACGCAACTCAGAACAACGGAAAAACTTGTCATGCTGGGCAGCGCATAAATACAGTGCGCTCACTATTCCCTTTCTTGCATTACAAGTTTATTCCAGACGCAGACATACACATATGTGCAATGGATATCCAGCCCGCCACAACCAATTACCGAATTGTACCCGTTTACGGGCAAACCTTCTACCAGCCAGCGAAGGGCGATGCCGTCGACGAGCAGCTGGGCAATTTCTTGAACACCCGGGAGCACAGCAAAATCCTGTTTTCTCGCGTTTCGAAGGGGAGGTATCTGTACGGGAGGCTGGAGGTGGAGCTCTCCGTCGCTCGCAAATCTTCTGCTTCGGAGCTGGTGAAGCGTGGCGAGAGCAGTAGTGGTACCAACTACACAAAGTTGCTGAAAGTCAACGTCCTCGTGATGCCCGACGAGTTGAAGCAGGAAGTTGGTGGAGAGGAAGTAGCGAAGGAGATCATGGAAAAACCGTTCACCATAAACGAGTTCGTGCATTTCTTCGAAGATCTAGAGTTCGACGCGTGTGAGCGGCAGCAGGGTGGAGTTCTTGTTGCACAGGACGAGCTGCCCGAAGAGGATGGTGCAGCTGGTGGAGGCGCAGCTGCACGAGAAGCCGCCCATGCGGGTGGTGAACTACAGAAAGCTAGAAGAACCCGTGCCGAAAGGGTTGGGACGAGAAGAGGAGACCACGCTGGTTCAGGGCCAGCTGGAACGGGTACAAGCATTGCAGTAGGGCATCAGTCGGGGGCCAATCATCTCGCAAGTATACCGCATCACCAGGGGCTGGAACCTCAGCAAAGACTACCTCCCGGCCCGGCGAAGGTTTTCTCTTTCTCGTCGAAGGACGGACTGCATGGTGCGCCGGGTCGTGGACCACCTGCAAATTTCCTCCGGAACAATCCCTTTCCCCCACCAGCTTCTTCTTTTTCTGCAACTACAGGGGAAAGCAATAGGAATATTAGCAGCTTGAGAGGTACGACAACTATGGTCCCCTCGTCCGGGCCGCCACCGGCCCAGGCTGGAAATGTTCTCCGCGCTGGCTCCGTTCCGCCCCTCGTAGCTGCTACGGCGGGTCCAACAACATCACAGCGCCACTTCGACCAGCAAAAAATGCCGCTCTGCTCCCAGCAATTATCTACCTCCCAGTCCCAGTCGAGGAGATTACCACGGAATCATTTGCTCTACAGCCTGCAGACACCCTCGCCGAGTGTGGAGGTGGGAGCTGCACAGGAACCTCCTCAAAATGGAGTGTTGAATGTGGCAAGAATAAACTCACACAATTATTCTTCATCATCCGTGTCCGTCGGCGCCCCGCCACCGCGGTTACCCACTAGAATGTCAAGCGCCGGGAGTACATTCAACAATAAGAATTCATCTGCGTCGATCCCCATCCCGCCGTTCACGACCCACGTAAACACGGATGGGTCGAAACTCACCACGAACAGCAATCGGACCAATATCAAAACGAAAAATCCCCCCTCCCCATATCGAAAACGATGAAATTTGTGATGCTGTATTTGAGTACACAAATCGACTTGTAATGCTAGAAGGCCAAGAGACGCAGCTGTGGCCTCGTTTGCAGGCAATTTGTCATGCTGTCTCCCACTTCCAGCTGCCCCCTGTCATGCTGAAGATGCAAGGCTCTTCCACGCCAACCAGCATTACAGTCCGCATCTTTTCCCTTCTAGCATGACAAAGCTGATTTGTGACCACAAATCTGCATCGCAAATTTCTAGTTTGAGTATGGGGTGGGGGGATTTTCCATTTTGATAACCAATTCCAGGGAAAGATCGCACACTTTCGGGACTGTCGCTGGGGAACATGAGCCGCCTGTGAACTTGAGCAGAGGTTATGCATTGCTGTTTTGGAAGTATCGATCTCGGTCTGGAAAAGCAGTGCCAGGTTTGTCATGCTCGGCTAGGCGCGTGACTGGCAAGACTGTCATGCATGGCGCCCAAAAGTTAAAGTGCCACTTTTCTGTGATTCATGCAAAGACGCGGTCGTCTATAATGCAGAAAACACAAGAACATCAATCTACACGTTGTACTTCCAGCATGATCCCCAAACCTTGTCATGCTTCGCCGTCAGAAATTCAGGCTCTCTCGTGATTGTCCAACCCGCATCTTGTTTCCAGACCCAGACGAAAGTGTTTGCATTCGATAATAGAGCAGGTGGCAGTGGGGCTACATCAAGCGGAAACAACAGTGGCAAACTGCTTGCCGCCTCGCTCAGTACCAGGCAACTGCAGCGGCCAAGTTCTGCGGGGGGGAACGTACAACCACAAGGCGCCTCTGTGGGTGCAGCCAATTCCCCCTTTGGCCCCATCCCCACGACCGGTGTGATACCCGCAGCGCATTTGCGACCCCCGCCGGCGCTGAACGTTGCGGCCGCCTTTGCGAACAAAATGGCTGGATCCTACTCCGTGCCGCAAAGTGTGCGGTTTGCGCAATGATGAGTGGAGGTGTCTGTTGTAGTCCACGAACAAGCTACAGAGCCTCGACTCTTCAAGCGGAAAGTTAGTATAGAAGCTGCTTCAAATGTGGTCTCTTTGTAGAAGAAGTTCTCATTCTCATACGTACATTAGATCGGTGACGCAAACAACCAGTATAATTCGTGCGCTGGAAAATTTCAAAAACCACATACGACAACATGGACCGAATGAAATTTCTTACATCGCAAGAACGTCCAAGACCAAGTGGAACTTTTTCACCCTGCTCCTTTGCGCAGATTTGCTACGAAAAGGAAGTTTCTGTCCGATGCTAGTGCATTTAAACGTGGTACTACTGCCACTAGTACCAGGTTCATCGAAGAAGGTCGGTAAGGAAAAAAGTGAGTATTGTCAACGTGCATGAAGACAGAACGTGGAGCACCTCGGTTTTGTAAATATATAATGCTGGTCGCATTTTTGTTTTAGTTTTTCGTCTCGGTTGTACAACTTGCCAAGCAGCTCTGCTACTTCCGTTTAAATTGGCTCTAATAAGTACGTGCAACACCCCGTTTCTACGATACTAATGAACCACCTCGGTCGTGCCACCTCGCATCATGCTCGGTTTTCGTACAGTGCTTCTAGTCACCGAAGTTTAACATCGTACGACTGTAACGTAGCTCGTTCAGGATTACTTACACAAATCGTTTTTCGCCGGTTAAGGTCCTGTACGAAAAGTAGATACGGACCACGGGAGAGGCGTGTCCTCACTCCTTCGTACAGTTTGGGCCGATACTTGTTTTTGTGACGATTTTAGACACAAATAACTTGTGATGTTGTTGAATTCATGGAGCTTTTCCTTCTAAAGCACAGGTGCAGGACCAGTTCGCGCACTTCACTTCTCCCAATTCCATTACCCGTATCAATACTTAGCACTGGTCGGTTTCTGATTGTGATGGTCCTCTTTCGAAAACTTAAACTACATTAGGCGCAACTACTACAACTAGAACTACACTGCTGTATCTTTTTCACATGTAGCGCGACGGCGCGGACCTTTTTGACGACGTACTTTCTTTCCATTTTGAGGCCTTGACTTGCTGCGGCTTGCTCGGCTTCTGATCTACTCATCTTCTTCCTCTGGTGATAAATATTCATCCAGGTGAACAAGATGGACGCATCGGCACCCGAAACGCCGAAGACGCGGCCTGATGAGATGACGGCCGCTCCGGTCGTGGCTACCGGGTCTCCGATCGACGCGAAGAGGATGCAAGAGGGAGCGAAAGTCGACCACATGGAGCTTGCTTTCCCCGAGACTGGAGCAGCGAGCACCGTGATCACAACCCACTTCAACGCACGCAGTCTCTTTTTGGGCTCCTTTTTCTTCTGGTTATTCGTTTCCGCTGGGCGGTTCATTCTGTTTCCGTTCTTCGGCATCATATCCCGAGAAAAATAAACGGTCTCAGTCTCAAACTCTACTTTGCAGTAGACTTTGCATAATAGGTTCGCGAAGTAGGATAAACAAAACCGGCAATCATGCGTCAAAAATAAAGTAAAACCCAAGAGATGAAAACACGCATATTTTTAAAGGACCTCGTAGTTCCACCTGCTCTTGCATGTCGAGCATGTTGACCAAAAACAGTCTGAACGAAGTTCCGCAACACAAGATGAGACTGAGACAGCTTTTTCTTGCCTATACACCACCCCGCTGATGTACTTCTCCATTGTCGACACGGCGATTGTGACCCTGCACGTTTTGGTGCTGTTCTACATGAACGAGCGGTACCACTTTCGCCCCCACTATCTGTACGCGCACCAGAAAGCCGTGGCACAGAACAAGTTTCTGCCTTACGAGCGCCCGGCCGCTCCTGCTTTGACGCCTTCTGCCCCCACTCCGCGGTTAACGGTGCGCGCCACGGAACTCGTCGTGGACGAACACGCACTTGCGGTGATTTCGGACCAAAAGCACCTATCCAACTGCACAAGAACTCTCCCTCCTCCCCATTTGTATGATCTTCGATGTTCATCATCTTGAAGAACAGCAACAGAAACAACAGCAGAGATGTTGTAGCTTCTGCATGTGAAGACAAGTCCACAGGACACGAAAAATAAATAGAAGGACTATAAGGGAAAAAATCACCGCAACCTTCAGAAGAAAATTCTTCAGAAGAACCTTCAGAAGAAAACAAAAATCTTCTGAAGGTTCAAAAATGGCTGTTTTGAAAAAGACACAAAATCGGAACGGATTCAGGTCCTGTTTCAAGAAAAACAATTTTTTTTTTCAGACCTTCAGAAGCTTTTGTCGAGTTTTGACCTTCAGGAAGGTTTTTGAAACCTTCAGAAGAATTTTGATGCACAAAAGCTTCTGAAGGTTTGTCAGCTGTTCACTTTTGACCTTCCTGAAGGTTTTTAACCTTCTGAAGGTGCAATTTTTGCAACCTTCTGAAGGCCGAATGAAAAAAGTGGCGTCTTTTACAAAAAAAATTGCAAAAAGTCGCGAGTTTTTTTTTGACCTTCAGAAGGTCAAAAAACCTTCCTGAAGGCCTTCAGAAGGTTGCAGTTCTTCTGAAGGTCCAAAAATCTTCTGAAGGTTTTCTGCAGCTTTCCGCAAGCTTGCGAACCCAAAAAATGTTTTCTTCGACTAACGCGCCGCGTGGAAAGAGCGCGACTTGGCCTCGTTCGCGTTTAGATGCTTCGCGCACTGCTGTCGCGATTCCCGTCGCTCAAGAAGCGCCTGGCACTTTGACAAGAAACCAAAGCTGCCCGCTTTTGTAAAAACAAAAGGCGAGACCTGGCTAGGTAGCGGACAACAGGCGAGTTCTTTCCTGGTTTCTTCCTGATCTGGCCGGGCCTCCGAAATAAAAGCCGCCAAAGCTGGCCACTATTGTAAAGCGAGAAGCGACCTCGTTGCTTGTTTGTTAGTCTGGGCCTCAGAGACGAAGCCAAAAGCTGACCGTCTTTGTTTTCTCCCGAATTTGGCCACTTCGAGAGAAGCCAAACGCGGCCACTTTATTAGAGCCGACAAAGTCGAGCGCGAAAATTTTTCAGGGCAGACTGGCATGAAAATGGGGCCTACGCTGAAGAGTTGCTTTATTTTTTCCCACGCGGCGCACGCCGCGTGGATTGGTTCTTACTTACTATGTAGTTTTATCGTGTCTTCGGAGTACTGATGTACAACTGCTTCGTATAAGTAACTGCAAGAGTTGATGATGTCCATCCTCGGACCCCCTACAACGTCCCATGGCTGGGATCTTCATTGCAATTATTCGCATGACAAGTAATAGGTGGGGGTTGACGAGTTGTGCACATGGATAGCAGCACCCGCAGGTGCACAAGCAGGTGAAGAACTACATGCGGGCGTCCATGCGGCGGGACAGCACCCGGAGCCTCCTCGGAGGGCCTAGTCCGCACGGCTCACCGAGGTCCGACGTCGGGGCCAACAAGGCGGAAGACGCTGCAAGAAATGCATCCCCGCGATCCGACGTGGTTGCAGCTGCAGCCCAGCAACAAGCTGGTGAACAAGCTGGAGCAGCCCCCCTTGCAAATGTTGATGTTGAGCGCCCGGCCCCCGCGCAGGGGCAGCAGCTGTTGGCGCCGGTGTCCCCAGAACACGTGGATTTCGCGGATGCGACCAGCAACGTTGGCGCAGATCAGCAGGGCGTGGTTCCGTACGTGCCGGCGGCCTGGGGTTCCACGGGCGACAACGAAATCATCCACTGCTTTGCCGTGTTGCACTACAAGGAGCCGGAGGAACAGCTGTACACGTTGTGCGAGAACCTGGCGGACCAGAAGGCCCGGGGCCGCAAGGTGCTCCTGATCGGCATGGAGAAGGGCACGCCGGACAAGGAAAAGAAGATGGAGAAGATTGCCGAGATTGCCAACACCCACCCGATCCGGGGGGGGCCGGGGGAACAGGACCGACCGGCGTTCGAGGCCGTGCTGTACACGGTGCACACCCTCCGGCCGGGCGAAATCCCCGGCACCGGCAGCAACCACTTCCAGTGCCAAGTGGTGGCCGAGCTGTTCTTCGGGCAAGCGGGCGAGCACATGCTCGACAAAGTCATCTTCTTATCACAGGAAAAAAGTTAATGTTAACGGAATTTCAATTTCAATTTGTGATGCAATGACGCATCACAAAACGCGCCCGAATTTGTCATCCATAGCATTCATATTTTTTTATATAAGTAGGCAAAAGTTGTAGTCACGCGTCCGACTGCACTCTGTGAAAACCGTTAACGTTATACTCTTTTTTGTTTGATACTTCTCCAAGTTCGACTGCAACATGAGGCTGTCCGGGCCGCTGGTGGAGGAGATGGAGGCCGCGTGGGAACTCACGCACGAGGACGAGCGGGTGGGGCTTTCCTTCATGCCCAATGTGTGCTGGGCCGCGGACGTGCACGACGAGAAGCGGTCGGCGTGCGAGATCGCGGCGAGCTGCGCCATGTGCTGCGGCATGAACATCGCGCCGTTCTCGATCGCCTTCGTGTCCGGGTCCCTGGCCAGTGCCATCAAGGCGGGCTACACCAGCCCCACGCTGCTCCCCGAGGACGAGATGCTGTTCACGAAGCGGGCCGTGATGGTGCCGCACTCGCGCACGGTCCGCCTGTACTCCCGCGTGATGAAGACGTTCTACCCGGCCGAGTGCAGCTCCTACACCTTCGTGTTCGGCGTGTTCTGGCCCAAGTACAAGCGGTGGTTCGCCGGGTGGCTCGAGCTCCACGCGTACATGTTTTGCTGGCTGGTGCTCGGCCCCCGCTTGGCCTCCATGCACGACGAACACCCGCGCCGCCGCAGCGTGTACTGGCCGCGCGCCTGGTTCATCTTCTTGATGAGTGTCCTCCGGAAGTACATGTGCATGGTCGCCGCCGTGGGCGCCATCCCGATGACCTTCGTCCACATAAGCGCGTGGAACGATTCCGATCACTACCTGGACTACGGGCGCGGGAACTATCACATGGAGGTCGAGGACTGGCTCTACGAAATCTTTGCCACGAACCCGTCGTTATCAACTGCAAATATCGATATTCGCGCTGGATGTCTGGAACATTTTTTGCCGAGTTTGTCATCGACAAATTGTACATGACGCGCTCCCGCAATTTTCATGTTGCCTGCGATGCATGCTCTAGCATCAACAACATAGCTTTTATTGCGAAGCAGGTTTGCAGCCCATGCCTGTCCTGCAGGAGAAATAGTTCTTCTTGGCTACTTTCTAAGTGCCTTTTGCTGCTCATGCAGTACGTCGTGTTTTTGTATGATAGAAGCGCCATGATCGCAAGGGGGCGCCGCCATTCTTTCCAGATCGGAGGACATAGTATTTTTGCAATGCATAGTCGCACGCGTACATGACGGAGGCGTACGGATATCCCCTGTCGGACGAGTACATGCGGTCCCTTATCCTGCGGAAAAACGCCCCCACCCCATAGTTGTCATGCAAATCTGCATGCTCAAAGTGTTTGTCATGCCGAGCCCCATGAGAAGCGATTTCTAGTTGTGTTTTGGAATTTGTTATGCTCCAATCAGCATAATAGGCTAGATCTGTGATGCTGCTGAACTAGCTAAACAGGACTACACTACGAAGCCAACTTTGTCATGCGCAACGGCCAAAGCTTCTGCATTTGTCTAGCAGATTTCCCATTTTGCCTATGGGGTGGGGACGCTTTTACCCAGGATAGCCCTCCAGAACTACCGCCGGGCCCAGTTTCAAACGATGCTGGTAGCGGTCGGGACTTTTTTCGCCGTGATCACCGCCTTCCGCTCGCTGCGGAAATTCTACCTGGCTTTCCCAGGGGTCATGAAGTTCAACGCCTGGGCTTTCTTCAAGGGCTTTCTCGTGACGGGGCCCATGAGCTTATTGATGACGTTCGCTCTGCTGTACACCTACCTGAAACACGGGCTTTTGAACGAGCCGATGTTGCATTCCGCGCAGGGAGATACGGTGGCGGCCATGCAGAAGGGCGGCGCACCATCTTCCGCGTCGCCGTCGGGCGACAAGCCCTCGCAAGAAGGAACAAGAACTTCTGCGCAAAACGTCGCACAACCGGCGCAAGAACTGCAAAGCGAACAAGTGCAGCCAGAACAAACGACGCCTATCCCGTGGAAAAACGCCCCCATCCCCATACCTGTCATGTAAATCTGCAAGCCTGAGAGAGCTGCTTCTCTTTCTCATGCGCAGCCCCATGAGGAGCAGGAGGGAGAGGAGGAGCATTTATTTCCATTGCTATCCTCTGGAAGTTTCAAGTTTGTCATGCTCGAATCAGCATACGCAACCTGCGTGAGGATTTGTGGTGCCGCTTAGGTTTATTCGCTAGCTAAACAGGATTAATGCACGACTGCGAGCTCAGGTGACCATTTGTCTTGCGCAACAGCCAAAGCAAACCTCGGTTGTTGATTTGTGTAGCAGAATTCCTAGCTTCGTGGCCCTGGAGTGGGGACGTTTTTGCTCCGGATAGCTTCACCTGCTGACGTCCTTCCCAGGGAGTCCCAGCAGTCTCAACAGTCGTCCAAACCAGCAGAGCCACAACATCTGGCGGTCCCCATGCCCCAGGTGCAGGTGGACGCAGAGAAATTGGATGCAGAAATACGTTATGCATTGCAAATATGTCTGGGTCTCCTGGATCTGGAAAGATTGGAACTCGTCATGCAAAGTCTCGATCTTTGCAAAAAAGTCTGTGTAGTTGCATCATGAACTGCACCAAAAGTTGGCCTTTTCTTGCTAGGCAAAAGGCGGACTTCTCATTCGCGGTCGGCGTCAGGAGGGTCTCGCAAAATCTGTGATGCTTCTGTGCGCATTCCAGAGCGTACTCGTGGTCCGCGAGATGCATGACAAATAATCTTGCTTTCTTCCAGACCCAGACATGTTTGCAGTGCATATACTTACCTCGTATATGTAAGTCTTTCACGACTTAATGTTCTCTCCCCTTGCTGGGAATCACTACTACTACTACTACTACTACTACTATACTGCTGCAAGGCGGTAGAGAAGAAAGTGGGAAGCATGCAAAAACACGAAAAGTGGTGCAAAGGGAAGAAGCATGCCTTCCCACTAGAAGAAGTCGACGATGATGTCGACGCTGGAGCGGAATAAATAAAACAAGTAGTTCCCTCTAGTAACCCCGTCAGTTGGGTAAATCATTCACTCATTCATACGAGCTCGCAGTTCGATGCTCGGTTTTCTTTTTTCGATTTAAGTAGATACTTCGACTTCTCGGTCTTTTCTCGTTTTCTCGCTGTTTTCGCTTTGTCATTTGTATCTCCCAAAAAAAAATAGAATTTGCTTATGTACTTCTTCTACGCACAAAGAAGGAGTCAGTCGAGCAATTTTTATCCGAGAGCCGCGAAAATGAAACCCCTTGTTCCGCGATCGATTTTGACTAGATGTTTTTTCTCGTCCAGTTTTCTTTTCCAAGTATCTTTACTTGATCTTATTTTTTCTCGCTGCTCTTGCATTCGCATTTTACTACATGTTTTTTCGTTTTCGCATGACAATTTGAAGCACGTAAATATAAATATTTTTTCACTACACTAAAATTTGAATATGAACTTCTTGTTCTTTTTGGTCCCGTCCAGTAAATGTTGTTGGCCGTCCAGCTACAGCACGCAAGCCCGCGCACAACAATCTCAAACGATTTCCTATCCCTCTTTCCACTACTTCGAGTCACGCGCTGTGTCATTTTCTAGAATGAATGTCGCCCTGAAGACAGTTACACTACGAAAACGAGGTTCGGAGTAGTTGTTGGCACTATCATTCATTGTTGTTGTTCTGCATGAAAACATCAATGATGCTTAGAAAAAAGAAAGACTCTCCTCTGGTGATTTAATGTTCGTCCGGTTCGTGGTTATGGATACGCATACTACACTCTTGTTAATGAGTACGCAGGTATTTTTCGGGTCGTAAATTCGTTGTCGACGGCGCCACTCGTAAAATAAGTAGGCTCCTCGAGGAGTCCAACTAGTAGCCTCCGATCGTTTGGGATCGTGGTCGTGGACGAGTAAAGATATTAAGCCACTGCAAAAATGCTGCTGCTGCATGGAGCAGCACTAGTATGATGTAGAAGAAATGATTGACAAGTATTTCAAATACTTGTCAATCAGATGAAGTGCAATCCAAAACTTGACTTCTAGTTCACGAAAAATGAGCCTCCTTCGTCTTCACGTCGACACGCGCATCTGAATAATTATAGTCCGCGGTTTATTTTTTTTCTGTACTTCTTCTTCGTCTTCCATGCCTACTAGTACTACGCGAAGGAAAAAGTAATCGCACGTCTACTTCAACACTAGCTGATCGTGATCCTTGCGCATCAAGCACCAACTTTGCAAGTTGCCGTGCCGCTCGACAAGTAGTTGATACTGCTTTTATTTTTGATTATAATTCTCACGACCAAACAAAAGAGCGTACAACTATCAACACTGGAAGAACGAGTGTTATAAAAAAATATAAAGCAGAACAAGCTTTAACTACAGATTTTTGAGCACTGCAGTATCAGTATGGAGGCACAAAAAAAGGAAAGCGTCGCGAGTAGCGGCAGCGGCGGCAGCAGCATCGCCGAGAAGCTACGCAACAACATTCAACGGTTCGACTTCATCACGGACACCGTGGACGTGAGGGCACTGCCGACGAGTGACGTGCACCTGCGCGTAGTGCTGAACTCGGTGATGCCGGCGCTCGCGCTCGGGCTCGTGCTGTCCGGCGCCGGAAGCTGCACGTGGTTCATCCACCTCGGGCTCGAGACTTGCGGACGGGTCCAGCAGGGTTCTCCGTCGGCGCCGGAAGGGGACATTGGTGCCCCCGGACCAGGTCCGGGCGCGGTGGACTGGCAAGTCCGCTTGGACTGCACATCTACCTTGCTGTTTGGCATACCGATGAGCGCAGTGAAGGCCTACAATTTGCTGACGACGACGTTCATGGTTCTGGGCATGTTCTCGGCTTGCCTGTTCGCGGGCGGCCTGAGTGACAGCCGTGGGCGGCGCGAAACCATGCTGGACTTCGGCGTGTTCGGTGTTTTCGCCCACCTCTTCACGGCCTGCAGCTTCAACTGGCCAATGTTCTTCCTCGGCCGATTTGCGCAGGGGTTCGCGGTGGTAGGCGCGGCCGGGGTGGCGCCAACCTACATCGCGGAAGTGGTTCCGGCGGAGGAACGCGGGAAGTACGGCACCTGGTTTCAGATGATGGTGGTGATTGGCATTCTCGTGTCCACGCTTCTCGCTCTCGTGTTTACCTCGCCACAGGAGGAGTGGACAAATTTGAAAGCCGCCGGACCACTGGACTTCGTTGCCAAGAACGACGATGGTGCAGTTGATCCAACTGCCGCGTCGTCCTCATCTCTCTTGCAGTTTTACTTTGGGGGCAGTGCCACTTTTGCCGACAACGCTGGTGTCCCGCAAGCCAATGTTGGAACAACTACAGCGAGCACTACGTGCGTGGGCCGCGGCTCCACCACCATCACGCCGGGGTGCCTCGACCCGTCCTCAAGTTTTGCGCAGAAGAACGGTGGACCACAAAGCCAGCACTTACCGCTGTCTCTCGATGATATCGCGCGTTCCTACTACTTTCAAGCGCACGTGTGGTGGCGGTTCATTGTTGGGCTTCCGGCGGTGCCGATGATGTATGCCGTGCACCAATGGATGATCAATTTGCGGGCGTTGGAGAGTCCGAAATGGCTGGAGAGCAAGAAACGATTCGACGAGGCGGAAGCAGCCTACGAACTCCTGATGCCGACGTATGGCCAGGCCAGCATCGCAGGCTTGATCAAAGACGAAACGGCCGCCATTGTGGATAATTCCATTCTCCGCAAGTCGGACCGCGTCTCTGAGGAGTCGGATCATTCTTTCGCGGCGCGCTTGTTCGATCCCCTAAACTTGCGTCAGCATGGAGAAAGCGTTGTGGGGATCTTGTTCGACCCGCTGGATATGCATCCAGATGGGGTTTCTAGCGCTTTGAGGAAGGATGTGGAACATGACGGCGCGGTGGAGCAAGAACAAGCCGAGCAGCACGGCATCATGTGGGCCTTGCAGAATCGTCGATTCAGGAAGGGGGTGCTGATCGGCTGCGGTCTGGCCTTGACGCAGCAATTGACGGGCATCAATTTGATGATCACGTCCGCGAAATCGGTGTTCGAACGGTTTGGCAGCGACAAGGCGAGCTACTTTGCCACGGGTCTGATGTTGTGGAATGTGCTGCTGACGCTGCCGGCCTTTTGGCTGATGGACTCGTGGGGTCGCCGGTCCCTCCTGCTGCTGAGCGCGGTGCTGACCAGCGTCACGATGACCCTCAACGCGGGCATGGAGTCCTACGGCCACTTCTTTCCCTACGGTCCGCAGCGGCCTTTAAGCCCCATGTGCGAATACGTGGTGGTAGCCATGGTGTTCGTGTACCTGGCCGGATTTGCGCTGGGCTGGGGGCCGGTGCTGTGGGTGTACCTCGGCGAACTCTTCCCGCAGACGATCGCTGCCGGCTGCTCTTTCGGCGCGCTGCAGATCAACATGGGGATTCAGATCCCGTTGCTGTTTGTGCTGGGACTCTACATGGACGAGCCGTTCGTTCTGTACATCAGTTTTTCCGTCCTCAACCTGCTTTCCCTCGCTTTCGTGTACTTTTTCATCGTGGAAACGAAGGGAGTGGACGTCGAACGCAGTCCGCTGTACATATCAAATGCAAACATGTCTGGGTCTGGTTCTGGAAAGGTTATTAAACCTGTATTGCATTTTTTCGCATTCCTGAAAAATCTGTATTGCATAAGCAGCAAATCAAGCGCCACACTTTCGTCATGCAAAAACGCATTTTGTAATGCGTTCTGCGCATGAGAAAGCGTTTGAAACATTTGTCATGCTGCACTGCACTTACAGGCACAGTCAATCATGACCATTTTTCAGCGTTACAAGTTTCCAGACCCAGACATATTTGCAATCCATAGTACATGTTGGGCGACGATGAAGAGGATGCGGATCATCGTTCGACCCTGGCGACGAACGCAAGCGGCGAGCAGGAGAAACAGTTTTTGTTTTACGGCTCCACGTCCAGCACTTTTTCTCCGTTTCCGCACCAGAAAAGCCTCGTTGGACCGGACAACCAACGCCCAGCGGTGAATGTTCACACGGAAAATAGTGATGTGCTGGAGGAGGGCGTCTATTAAGTTTGAAAAAGAGTTTCTACCTCTGGGACGATGAGATATGTCCCTGTGTGAGGCAGGTAAGGTAAGTAAATGAAAAAATCACTTTATTGATGTAGATGTTTCGGCCTCGTAAAAATCAACGCAGCATGCTAGTATTCCGTTTTAAGCACATCACTTTAACTCTTCAGCTAGGATGATAGATCCTACGCGGCGTTTTGCTCTTGACAGGGTGAATCTTGAAACTCCAGCAGTCGAAGGCCCGAATCGACTTAAGGTCGGGCCATTCCCATTTTCTAGTAGTACTCCACCTGAGCAGAAGCGATAGAACCAGCAATGACGGTAAGAGTAACTAACAGCGCCAATACATTCTGCTCAGCTCGTTCCTTTCTCAAACGATTTATACGAAAGACTAATATCTTCAAGCCATGCTATCGGACAGAATGCGATACACATAACTTAGAGGGAGGACTATATCTCTAGTATTTTACGATTGCGAAATTGAAACTTGTTGTTGACTATTTGACTGTTTGAAAAGACTTTTTGGTTGTGTATCGTAGTTGGTTTCATCACAAAGGATTCTCTTAAAGTTCTAAATTTCATCTGTACAATATGTGTTGCAAACACTGCACATCCATGAAAAAACTCAATGAGAAGCTGCACAGAAACGCCGCGCATTAAAAGCAGTTGATGTTGATGATTATGAGGATCAGCAGCTTTATAATTGACGCCCAGGAGTTTTTGATGAAACGGAAACTTTAGTTGGTTCTCGCTTGGAATTTGACCTGGATCATTTTGTTCTTTTTGAACAATTCAGGTTTTTTCTTTTTGTTTCAGGAGATCCAGATCTGTCTTCCATATTTCTTGGTCGTGCTTCTCCTGTTGACGATCCTCTCTTTCGATTGTGGCAATTCTCGTTTTCACGATATGTTCAAGTTCAACTCCAATGTTTCGGTTTGCAGTTTGAGTTTGTTTCCTCTTGGGTATCATGGGAGGAAAGGTGAAGTAGTATCAAGAGGTACAACCATACACGTTAACGCGATGTCGCAGTCAGAAGGTGGTCCGTCGGGCTCGAAGGGGGTAGAGATGAGTCGCGCTGCTGCTGCCGAAAATGATAAAGCATCTTCAAGTAGCGGCCCAAGTTGTAAAAAGCCGCTGCTGGAACGCGCATCGAAGATGCTCTTCGGGCTGTTTTGCTTTGCGGCGCTTTCCCTGCAGAACGCGTCCATCGTGCTACTGACCAGGTGGCTGAAAATCAACAAGCCCGAACTAGTGACACCAAAGGACGACACTCTGATTGTCGTCGGTGCCGAGCTGTTGAAGTGCGTGACGAGCTTAATTACCGTGTTTGGCTTAGTGATGCTGGGCGACGATAGAGATTATTCAGATGCGCTGAGGAAAAAGACGGACGGGGAAAAAAATAGAAGTACTTCTGCAGAGGCTACAGCTGGCGCGGCTCCTGCTGCTGCACCAGCACAAATTGATTCAATAGTATCACCAACTTCTTCACAAAGCACCTCCTGTTCGACACTTACCACTGAAGCGGGCAGCACCATTAGCATAAGAAAGCTTCGATATCAGCGGCTAGTTCAGCGGGAGCTCTTCAATTTCAAAGAGTTTGCGCACATGGGGATACCAGCATGTATTGAACAATGGCGTGAACAATTTTTTCTGATTGATGTCCGATGTTTAAGTTTGGAATGAAGTGATTTCTTTGTCACGTCCACGAAAACGCCCAACATTGGCCTATACTCAATACAGGTATCTATCTTTTCCAGAACAAGCTGATTTTCCTTTCCTACGGGAAGCTCCCGTCGCCGATATTCCAAGTCACGTACCAATCAAAAATCCTCACCGCCGCCCTTATGGCGAAAATCTTGATGCGCAAGGTCTTCACCTGGCGGAAATGGATAGCGTTGGTTCTCCTCATGACGGGCATCACCATCGTGCAGGTCGACGGCCACGCCTTCATCCAGTCACTGAGCGCGCAGGACCGCAGCGCCGTGGACTTCTCGGTTGGCTTGCTCGCAGCCTTGGGCGCAGTGTTTTGCAGCGGCTTGGGCGGGGTGTATTTTGAGATGGTGTTAAAAAGGGGACAGGTATAAATGAAATATGTCAAACGATGGACGAGGACTTCTTCCCCCCACCCCGTAGGTACACAGATGCTATTAGTTTAGCTTTTGATTGAAGATGAAGAACACGCAAGATTTATTACCGTGCGCGTGGCAGCACGACCAATTTCTGCTCTGTGTTGCGTTCATCTCCACGACGGCTTGCGAAACAAATAAGCCTTTAAAATGTTAACAGGTGAACCTCTGGGTCCGCAATGTGCATCTTTCCCTCGTAAGCGTCATAGTGGGGGTCGGCAGCGCCGTGATGCCGCGAGTCGTCACTTTTGACGAGGAGGTAGTTTCACTGCTCCCTGACTTCAGCCTCTTCGACACAAGCGCGGCACCCCCGGTGTTGTTTTTGTCCCTCCTGACAATCCCCGCAAACACGCTTGCAATGGTGCGCAGTTACATCCCGACGGAGGTGAGGGTTGCGGGTTTTCTGTCAGAAACGATAGACGTCACGCAGGATTTTCTAACCCGACTACAGCACGCGGACCCGCTGGTCTGGGGTGTGATCCTCCTCCATTGCTACGGGGGATTGTTAGTCAGCTTGCTGATCAAGTACACGGACAACATTGTGAAGGCGTTTGCCGCGGCAATCGCGATTTTAATCGCGTCCCTGGCGTCGCTGGTGTTGTTTCCGGACTTCCAACTTTCGCCGGGGTTCATGGTCGGGTTCTCGCTGGTCGCATACGCGGTCTACATGTACTCGAATTGAGAATGGCGCTGCGTCCTTCGATGTCGGGGAGGATAGAACTCTGCATTTTTGCCGGGAAAGACCCTCTGCCGCATTCGCTTTGGGTGCACGAGGACAACGCATCGCCCACGTCGGGCTGGGGCGGCGTCGAGCGTGGAAAAAAGGCGAGCATTGATACTGGAGCAAGGCTATGTATTAAGTACACTGGCGGAGATTCTCTTTACTAAATCTATCTAAACATCGAACTGCAACAGCACTGAAGGCACAGTGATGCAACGACGCAACAAATACAATGAGCAAGTCCACCGTAGGGCACGGACTGCTGGCTTTCTTTGAAGTGGCGGAGGGCAAGAGACAACTCTCGCGAAAGACCACAGTGGAGTATCGCTGTTCGCATTCTGGTTGCTGCGTTTATTACTGTATTTTGACGCACTTCTTGTTCTTCCTTTCGCCCCCGTTCAGTTCCTTGCGCGCTTGCAGTCGTGGCGGCCGGGCGGTGGTACAAGCGGCCGGGCGGAAGATCGGCGCGCGGGCGCTCCTCCGCAGGAGAAAAATGCCACGGGGCGCCCGCGAACGGAATGGGGCGGGCTGGGAGCTTGGCGGCGCCCCCGTCATGCGTATAGATACAGCGCCGGCCACCGCATGCGCCCCCGCCGCGGGGCCCGCCTGTGCCTGCGGGCACCCAGAGGCGGCGCCGCGGCGCCGGTTTTTCGGCGCAGGGCCTTGGCCCGGATGGCCGCTGCCCCGCCTGCCCAGCTCCGCGGGCCGGGGCCGCGGGCGTCCGGGGGCCCGGCCCGGATGCGGCGCGAGCTTCCGCGCCCAGGGAAATAAACAAAACAGGCCCCGATCCAGTCGACGGAGGAGAATTACCGCCGCGCGAAATGACCCAGAGAAGGCATCGCGAAGGCGGGCGCGCGATGGATTTCATCACGCGGGGCGCCCCATTGCCGGCCCGGCGCGCTTGTCAGCCCTTCCCTGGGTTTCCCCGGCCGGCCTGCCTTTGGCGCGCGGGCGCCGAGCGTCTCGGCCGGCTGCGCTTTCCCCCGCCCGGCTTTTGGCGGTCGGCGCAGCGGCCCGCGTCTTGCGTGGCCTTCTCTGCCCCTGGCGGCCGGGGCGGCAGCGCGCAGCAGCCCCACCCCGCCTGCCCCTATTTTTCTGCTGCCGCCGGGCACCAAAGCGCCGGCCGCTTCAGCCGTGTTTTTTTTCCCGGCGGGCGCCAGCACTCTTCCGCCTTATTGTTGTTGGGGGCAATAGGCACGCAGCGGGCACGCCCGGCGCTGTGTTCTTGCTTGGGCAATGAATCGGCTTGCCGCGACTGCGCGCCGCTAAGCCGGCGGCACGCACCGCCCGGGAGGGCAGGCCTGCCAAGCCGATGGCGCTGCCGGCCGGTATGGCAACCGGCTAGCTTTGGGGGCCGAACTCGCTGTGGCTACTTGTTGTGTGGGACTTTACCTTGCTCTTTTTTTTGTCGCCCAACTGCCCGGACGATTGCAAGAAGAAGGAGCGCATTGGCCTCGTGAAGGCTCGAGGTAGCACGGGGGAGCGCTTTCCTTCCTTCGAGTGTTCGCGGCTTTCACTTCTTTGTCCTTGTGCGGCCATTCTGGGGAGAGCATGCAGGGACATTGCAGGGCTGCTTGGGATTGGCAGGAAGCACTGCTCGACCACCACGAGGGCAACTGATAGAGCTCCTACAGAGAGAGGACCTTTTCAGGTGCGTGACAGCCAATCATTAAGATTGATTGGGATTGGCGAGATCGAGCGACAAAATGAATCCGGAAGTTCTGAAGGAGAAGCTGCACTCCATCGTGAGTGACAACCGGAGCTACGCGAGCGAGCACAAGGAACTCTTTGACCGGGCGCGCGAACTGATGGAAAACCCGGAGGAGCTGGAGAAGAACTTGGCAATCATCGCCAAGGAGAGCCCGGTACGATGGAAAGATCAGGATTTTCATTTCTCAATCCGCTAAGTAATGTCATGAGGAGCTACTTGCATCACAAGTAAGGATCGCAGTACAGTAGTTTTACTTCCACCTCCGCTCAACACCCAGGTCGGCCAACTCCTGGCACTCGAAACCCTCGAACAAGCTGCCGATAACGAAAGCGACACCCAGTCCGAGCAGGGGCTTCTGCAAGCGCACGAGAACGATGAAAAAACGAATACGAAATTGAAGTCGAAAGTGGACAAGCTGCAGAAGAAGATCGAGCAGGTGCAGATCGAGCAGCGGATCGCGAAACAGGCGGACCAGATCTTGCACCAGGTGAAAGATTCCATGGTGAACTACAAATTCGACGACGAGTTCAACGCTTGGCGGGAAAAGGTCTGGGCGCAAGCATTGTCACAGCAAGAGGCGGAAGAAGATCGCTTTGCAGAGGCGGATGGGAAGCCGAGGTCGTGGGTATAGGATTTTGAATGCCACCAGGCGAAGATGAAGTTTTTGGCGCTCCTTTTCCTTTTGCTGTGATCATGCATACGAAAAAAATTCAGTCTTTGCATTTGGATTTGACAAAAAAAATGACACACATTCATCGTCGTGTTCTAGGTTCTCCTCCGCCACCTCGATGAGAACGGGGAGCAAATCACCCAGGAGGTCGGCGACATTTTCCGGCGCGACGTGGAGACAATTAACCCGGTCCAGCATGACTACCGCAACGACCCGATTGTGCGGAAGACCAAGCGACATTCCTGGCTGTTCTTTTCCCCAAGTAAGTGGTGCGGTCTGCTGAACAAAAAGGGAAGCGGAGGGGATGGTCGTACGAATAATGGTCATAAAAACTACATGATGACAAGCGCGAGCGGAGTTGCGAAATGGAAGGAGCTGTCCGCTTCGGAAAGCAGCAATGCTTGGAATTTCTTGACAAGGTCGGCGATGGTGAACACAGTTTTCGCAGTTCTTCTCGCGATCGGATTTGTCGTTGGTATTCTGCTGTATTCGGTCTCATTGGGCGGGAAGAGTGACGGCGTGGTTGCAGCTGCCGGCGCTCTTGCTGATCCGACAGTTGTGTTGCAAGGCGGTGCGAGCGGACGCGTAGGTGAGCTGGGTGCCGTCGTTCCAAAAACGGACCTTGGCTCGTCCCACGTGACTTCCGCGGGCGGCGTTTCAAGTGTAGTAGAAACGAATGCACTAACAGCACCAGTCGCAAGAGGAAGAGCGGAAATTGCAGCAGCTTCTCCTACTTCCTCGGGCGTCGGTGCGAAAAGAACTTTGCTGCCACGACTGCAGGCATCTGCAGCTGGATCTTCCCTAGACGTGGAGGAACAAGCAGAAGCGGACATGTCGCTCTACAGTGCCATGAAGCAGCGGACGAGCAGACGCAGTGCCGGCATTGTGTAAGTTGAGGGAATTTTGGTACTTTTTCGATCGAAGCCGATCGATAAGAAAAAATCCATGTGCATTTGCTTGTCCCTGTTCATCATCATTTTTGCGGTTTTCATGAAGCACAAGGTTTGAAGGAGGCCGTAGCAAAAACTTTTCTTTTGGACTCCGAATGAAACTTTCAGCTGACTTTTGCTGCGCCGAAACGAATGAATGCTTCCGAATAAAAATATGCTGTCCAAGTGTTTACTGCCGTCGGGAACATCTGGCGAAATGCGAGTTCAGGTCGAAAAGAGTAAAAGAAGAACGCGTCACACCATCCTCGCTGCGTCCTCTTGCGTAAAAACGTGTTCTCCGTTTTTTGTTCTCATTTTTCCCAGTTTTCCCGTTTGAAGGAAACATATCTTTTTGAATTTCTAGATCCACAAGGAGCCTCTATAATGGAGACAACGACGATGTTGTTGCTCGGGCTGATTTTTTGACGATCACGCGCTTTTCCGCGACAACAAAAATTATGTTCCGCCTGTACGACGACGATCTGAACCCCGAAACCAACGCGAACCCCCTCGAGCCACCACGGCCCCCCGAAGAGCAAGCCGGCAACGGACTTCCGCATGAGAGCAGCGGGATCACGAGCAAAATGTCGGACAGCAAAGCAGCAGGCGTCGGTAATAGCGGCAAAGAGCCGAGAACGAAGCTGCAGACGTTCAAGATGACGCTGTCGGCTGGGGGGATTTTGGTATAGTCATACATACTGTGTCTCTGACATTCCAGGAGCCTGCCCATATCATGGCTCTTGCATTTCGTCGAAACATGTTTTCTATCTGAATTCGCGTGGCAATTGTCAACTTCACCCAATGTTCACAGAACTGCCTCGGCATGCTGATCATGGCCGGGATGATGATCATTCACCTAGACCAGACCGACTTCTTTTCCGTCTGCTACTCCCTTTCGCAGGCTATGCTGTTTTTCGCCGCGGCAGTGTTTGTCTTCATTATGGAGGGGAGGTTTATCTTCCCGCGCGAGTCGGACCTGCAGAAGAACTGGCGACAAAAGCTGTCGGTGTTTCTGTTCAACAAACTCGGTATTATTGACTTGCTTTGCTGGTTGTTTCATGCATATCAATTCTAGGAAAACTACGAAAAGCAATTTCATTGCGTGGCACGTAGGAAAAGCGAAGTTTTAATTTTCCATTTCCGCATTGCAAATCTCCTCCCTTTCAGGTCTTGGGGTCTTCTACTTTTGGATCGGCGCGTTGATCATGGGTGGGAAGAACTACACCCACGAGAGCCAACGAACCTTGGGCCGCTGCATCGGGGTGCTGTCCTGGGTGTTGTTTGCCGGCAACATTTTGACCTCGTGCGCGATGGACCGGGCGACGCCCGAGGGGGAAGCGGCGGACAGGCAGGCGATCGGGAAACCCCTGGACACGGACTTGCACTTCGATGAGCAGGCGAGCCGGGTGTGAACCTGGGATGTGATTTTTCTCCATTGAAAAGCGAATCGCGCCTCCACCTGCGCCAGTATATAATCCTCTTACTTACTTACAGATACAGTATGGACCGCATAATAGAGAACATACTTTAGCAGAGAACCGTGAAAATACAAGTGCAGCACGGATATAGAAGAAGAAGAAGAAGAAGAACGAGAAGCAAAAGCAATAAAGGTGCTTGTCAGACCAGGCGGCACTCGATCGCTTTCAAAATTTGAAAAACTACACTTGTTCAAAAACAAAGTCGTGTCGAACACGAATCAGCTGCTGTGGCCAGAACAAAGAAACGCACATAATCTCTGTGACCACGCGATCAGATTCGAGGTAAAGACAGGATGCGATCACGCCTCTCGATCTATCGAATAGATGAAGGCGTTACTTGCAAAAATGCTTAGTGAGAGAATCTTTGCGACCACGGTACTACACGAGACTCTGATTTACCGTTTTTTTTGTCCGCTCCAAAGATCCTCCTTGCGCTTTCGCGCGACTGCGTTTCTTGTCGGGGTTCTTCTGGTACTCGGGAGTGCAGTTGTCTCCTCAGCAGCAGCAGCAGAAGAATCATCGTCTCCCGATGAGTATTCCTACAGCAGCACGACTAGCAGCAAGCTCGCAGCTGCCTATCACGACAGCCATGGCTTCTTCACGGACATCCCAGATGCCGTCTGGCAAAGACGGAAACAGAAGCATCGAAAAGTCGTCCTTGAGCAGCACAACCGGGGCGAGATTCCGGAGCGGCCGCAGGCATGGTACCAGAGAAACTACGACCCGACACTTACTTGCCCGGACCAGGAGAAAATCGGTGGGGCAAAGGACGGCGGGAAGTGGGTGTGCGACCCGCATAGGATAGGAACTTCTACTGGTGAAGATGAAACTACAAACGCGGCCGCGCATTCGTTTCAACCACCAGCACGTGCTCGTCCAAATAACAGCTCTTGTTTGATCTACAGCATCGGGAGTAACTTTGACTTTGGGTTCGAATTATCCGCCCTCGCGGGAATTTCGGGAAAGTGCGAAATCCACGTTTTCGATCCGTTGTTTGCTGATTTGGAGAAAGCAAAACGGGAATGGACACGGCAGCTGACGCAAAAGAGAAGAGACGACAGGGAATTTTTTCTGTCGACACGGAACAAGCAGCTCGATTTGCAAAATGTGCAAGTGTATTTTCACAACTTCGGACTGCAGGCTTCGCAGGAAGCGAGTGTATCGCACCTGCTCCTCCCCTGGAACCCACCGGAAGAAAGCGTTTTGGTAGAAGCGACGGCTGCGGCAACAAGACGGCGACAGGAGAAAAACATTGCTCCCAAAGGCGTAGTGAAGGTGATGAAGTCGCTGTTCGAAATGCGAAGTTTTTTAGGGCATACCAACCGGACGATCGACGTTTTCAAAATGGACTGCGAAGGGTGTGAGTGGGAAGTATTTGCGGAAATCTTTGCTATTGACGAAAAGGTAGAGGCAGCAACAGAAGCGGGGAAGGGGGATTTAATTGTTGCAGCAAGAACGCCGGCGATTCGGCAGGTTCTGATCGAGCTCCACGAGGGAACCAATCTGCACTACAACAGCAGCAGTCGGAATCCGCACACACTAGCTCGAGGGTGCGGCCCGATACCGCAGGCAGAGCGGCTCTTTCGTACTGCCCGCAAGCACGGGTGGGTGTTGTTTGCGAAAGAGGCGAACATTCAGGGAACCGATGGTCGGTGCGTGGAAGTAAGTTTTCTGAAAATGGAACGAACTTTTTTCGGTTTGGAGGATTGAGTTGCTGATACAATTGCAGGGTTGTGACGGAAAGCAAAGCTGTATTGTAAGGCGTCTTTGTGGTCCTGGTCAAACAGAGGAGGACACCAAAAGACAGTGTTATATAAAATAGTGTTGTTGTTTTCACATTCATAAGGAGAGGTGGTCTACTCACGACTCGGGGAGATGATTTAGATCCCGAATCTATCACACTGACATAGAAATTTTTCTCTTTGGAAAAGATATCAAACCAAGAGTAGTGCAGAATATCATTTGACGGATAGTACAACGTGGAAACCTCGCCACAGGGTACTCATCTTCGGCATGAAGCGAGGAGAGGTGTAGAAGAGTGATAATGTTCTTGTGCAATTTCTATTGCGCCGCCATAATATTTCAATAAAAGTAGTACTCATCTGGATCTACTTCGTCAAGAAGCTGAAAGTCCGCGTGAGGCAGTAACTAGCAGATGGTCGTGCGCTTCTTGCTGCGGTTCTTTGACCTCGGTCCCGCTGGTTGTGGCACTTTGGCGGCGCAGCAAGCAATTTTGTTATTTTGCGCGCCAGCGTTCGGATTGGACTTGGAGGGTAGCTTGAGCAACGGAGGAGCCGCGCATACCTCTTCGCAGAATGCAGAGCCCAACGCTTCACTGCTGCAAGAGAGCGAGATACCAGGGGCGCCTGCCCACGGTGATGCCGGTCCGAGCTCAGCATCGGGAGAGCTAGCCGCCACGAGCAGAAGTGGAAAAGATCAGGATCTCCTCGATGTCCCAGTATCGCCACAGGTTGAGCACGTCGCCCTTGGCCAAGACGCCGAGTTCAACTTCTCTTCACCGAGCGACGAAGCAGACACGGAGGGTGATGAAAGCGTCATTGGTGCGGCTCATGAGGCTGCCTCCATGTTGGCTCCCGCAGGTGGTGGACGAGAAAAAACCAAAAGCAGTGAGCGATCATCTCCTTCGTCTTTCGCGGCGAAGACGACCGGCGCAGCAGCGCTTGCGACTGCTCTGGGAAGTGGCCAGCTTGATGTTCCATCACCACAAGATGGCGATCATCCGCCGGAGAGCACCGCCAGCAGTACTCGATCACTTCTGGAGGAAGCAAGCGATGTGGTGGCTGATGCGGAGCGCGCTTCTTTTTCTTCTGCGCCAGATGGAGCGATGAAGACCATGGGGGACGACGACCCTTCCCTCGAGCCGATGAAGCGAGAGTTGCGTGGTCGAATGCTGCAAGACTTGAAGCGAGAGGTGATGGAAGAGGTGAGAAAGGAATTGGCGGGGCATGATCTTCTGTACCGGGGGGAGATCGAGAGGCTTTCCCAGGAGAATGTGGCGCTGAAGGCGAGAGCTGAGTCGTTTGAGGACGAGACGTGGCGTTCGTTCCAGCGAGTTCGCTTTGGCGGGACCGCAGTGTATCACATGCTTCGATTTCTTCTGTGGGTGTTCATCGGCACGGCGCGGAGCAGCCAGCAGATCACGTTTGTACTGCTCTCGTTCGGGTACGCATTCGTCTTGATTGGTTCCGCCGCGCCGTGGTACTTGGTAATGTTCGCTAGTGTCGAAACGCGCCGTCGCTATTTTTCGCGGGGCCAAGCAAGTACTCGCAGTCGCGGACGCTCCTCCGACCACCTGGCAAAGGACCACCTGCGGGCCGGGACCGAAGCGACGAGGACACAACTGCAGGGATCCGAGAGTGAATCGCTGCTTGCGATTGCTCGCGAAGTCTCTGGTGGTGGTGGTGGTGGTGCCGGCGCTGGAGGAGAAGACGGAAGAATCCAACGGCGTGAACAAGAGCAGACCCTGCCTCTAGCCAAGCATGCCGAGTCCGAAGCAGGTGACAAGACGGACGAGGAGGAAGATGCAGACGACCCGCTGCCAAATGATTTCGCGAAGTTCGGGACCCTCTCTTGCGTGTGTCAGCGGCGCGATTCCGCGGAGGGGCTCGTTTTCACGCTCTCTGTGGTGCTGTATATGGTGAGCTCCCTGTTGGCGGTGCCTTCATTCGAGGCCTACCCGGCGTGGTGCAAGTGGCGAGACGTGGATGTGCTGCTGCAGGGCAACCCGGGGCTTCCGCGCATGCAAAACTGGAAGGAAGTGTCCGCTCGGGCAGTCTGGCACGTGTTTCCGATTTTCTGTTTCGTTTGTGTGGCCGTTTTGCCTTCAACCACCGATGAGGACGCAAAACTCAGGGTGGCACGCGCAAGGCTTCTCACCATTCTGCATGGAGTGAGCGCATTCGTGGGCACAGCGACGCTCATGATTTTCGAGTCGGTACAACTCTTCTGGGGCGAAAACGTGCCGCTCAGTTACTTGTTCGTCATTTTCAATTCGCGGGTACCTACCAACTTCAACTTCTGGTCCACTGAAGCGCAGGATGCCTCTTCGTTCGGTGGTCAGGATTTGAGGGAGCCCCATGCTTGGCACGGTGGCTGCATCGATTACGAAGCGAAGCCCATCCCCTGGAATCGGTGGGCTTACGTGCGTCTGGTAGTGCTGGGCGTCGCTTGGGTACTGGGGCTGTTCTTCATGTCTTGTGGGATTCTGCTGGCTGTCTTAGATGCACCATGTGCACCAGCGCAGGTCAAGGATGCTGGTGTCAGGTGTTTGTCTATCCTGACACTGAAAGTTCGGCTGCAGACAAAAAAACGGCTGGCACGGACGTCTTTTATTCTCGAAATCATTTTTATGTACTCTTTGTTTGCCCTGCCGCCGCTCAGCGCCTACTCTCGCCTCTACGATTCGACTTCCGGCGGCTTTCTGCGAACAAGCAACAACTCTTGCACGAATTGGGTCGACGAGTTTCTTGCCCCCGTTACTTTCCATCGCTTGCTGGATTTTGTGCCCCCGGAAAAGCTGTACCTTCGCGGGGAGACGCGGGAAGAGCGAGAAAAAATGACTCGTTTGTCGTATTTGGACTTTGCCGCCTGGCCCGCCGTCGCCTTCGAAACAGTAACTGCGAACACGGGCCCACTTCTTCGTATTTTTGCGTACCAGGACTTGGCTACGGAGCTAAAATTGAATCCGCACAACGCAAAACTTTTACAGCAGACGTTTCGTCCCTCGAAACGGCCCGGCAAAAAGCCCTCTCTTTCAACCCTGGTCGACCGTGAAAGTACGTCCATCCGCGACGGCGAATTCGCAGAGAAGATGGCCCACTTCGCAAAACTTGAAGAGATTAAGCGCAGAAATAACAACACTGGAACATATCGGGATATCGACCTGGACGAGGTCCGTTTTCACTACAAGAGAGGTTTTCGGATGGTGAACAACTCGGCGTGGAACACGACTCGTACTACGGGTGCCGCGCCGCCTGCTCCAACGCCTGGACGGGAGTCAACGTCTTGAGCTGTTACTTCCGTATTTGCCGGTCTGCCTCACAGCCACACGGTGAATGAGAAGAATAGTAGCAGGACGCGTTTTTCATTTTCAAAGAACAGCTGCATCAAGGTCGACATCGCGTTAGGCTTACAAAAACTGTAGTCCGCGTTCGGGGAATGCAGAAATTGAAACAGATTCTGGAATATCGAAGGCTCGAGATTTTACCTATCAAAATTAATAGCCTGAAATCGCAAAAAAATATCGATCACAGTCTTGTCAAAGCAGAAAATTTAAATTGCAATGGCAGTGTGGACAAGCTTCCCTCTCGTAATGAAGCAAGTACCCCCTGGGATCATTGGAGAGGGATTCTCTTGTTGTTCGAGACATCCTAGTGTGCCAATTCGTTAAAGCTTGTCACCCTGTTAAGAAAGTCCGCGTGTAAGTATAAAAATCAAACTGAATCATGGGCAATTCGGTTGATTTCTGTGTCATTTATCGCACTTCTTCGGTTTGTCTTCGTACGATGCTCCGATGTCATCTCGCGCCATGCATGTGCTTTGACTAAGTGCTAATCTTCCCCAAGGGGACAACGTAATAAAGCCAAAACTGTAGAAGCAAGCGAATAATTTTCGAGGAACCAAAAACAACGCAGTGTTTCTTGGTCAAACCAGAAACCATGCTACCCATCCGTTTCTCCACATTCCTCCTCCTCATCTGGTATGTCGCGTTTCTTCTCTTTGCCGTGTACTACAATTTCACCGTGTCTTGCGTGATCGGGGGCACTTGTTACCAGCGGCACGTCCAGATTCCCTACCCCGAAGGAACCTTTTCCGGACACCGCGACATCCGCTTCATTCTTGCGGATGTCGCCTGCCAGGAGTCATGCTCAAAAATCTTCGCACAATTGCACGGCGTCAACGCAACCAGAACTACAGAAGTACAAGCGTCTATGGGGAGTTTGCCTTCGCCAGCGGGATCATATGAGAACTTCACCGGAGATAAAAAATTTGTAGCACGACGAGAAGCCAACGGAACCATATCAAGAAACGTCACGAAAAATGCCACGAACTGGAGCGCGGATTTCAACCTGTACGTCCCCAAAGACTACGTCATATGCATTGCAAATATGTGTCCTGGGTCTGGAATTTTGACCCGCGAATTCTTGCAAAGACAAAACTATATTGCATGTCTCCAGACCCAGACATGTTTGCGCTGGATACGTCGAGGCGGTGAACGACAAGATCCCCGCCTACCGCGATAAGTTCGCCGTGAATGACATGGGAGTGTCAGGATTGAAATCGTCAAAGTTGAAATGATTTGTCATGCATACAATGCAAGGTGGCGTGCGCGTGCCTGTCTTGCCGGGATGGCGAGTGAGGCGGATTGTGAGCCTATTTAGGGTTTGGCATAGAGATGCTAAAGGGGCACGACAAAAGCAGTCTTCTGCGCCCAAACAGCATGGCAAACTGGATTTAGACGGTTGCGAAATTTGTCATGCACCGCTTGAAAATTGGGCTTCCAACTGGTATCGATTTCATGCATTACAAGTTATTTCAACTTTGTCAATTTCAATTCTGACGCTTCCATAAATGAAACGGATCTGCAAGAAGTACGGGACGGGATTGTGGAAGTCCTCCACGACTCCATTCCGGAACGATGGGAGATAGAACGCTTTAACACCATGGTTCCCTCGTTGCGTTTTAGATTTGGCATCACCATCGCGAAGAAGTGGGCTGGGGAGAATCTTCTTCTACTTCGTGACGAGCAGGGGGAACAAACAGCACTAGAAGAAAAGGAAAAGGTCAAGCGCGTGTTGCAGAACCTGATACCGAAGCTCCCGGACGAGGATTGGCTCGCAGGCCGGGAGGCGGAAAAGAAGAGCACTCTCCCGTCCATGTTGCAGGTGGACGAGGCGATTTCTGCCGGGGCGGTCAAGCCGCTCTGGGAGGTTTCGATGCGGAAACTGGAGGAACACAAATCTGCGGAGGTTCTTGCGAACGTCCTCGGTATGATCCAGACTGCGGGAACAAAAGTAGCTGCGCTCACAAGCTCGTTCTTCGAACAAAACAAAGCAGTTTTTCGAAAAGCACACCGATCCCTACAAGCCGCAGCACGAACTTTGACGCTGAATTTGTATGATCACCAGTCCCACACTTCCTGCAACCGGAACTGCCAGCAAGTTATCGCCTTGCAAAACTCGATGGAGCGGATTCCGGAGCAGATGTTTGTCTTAAAGTACTACGGCAGGTGGGCGTTCCTCCCGGTCTTCGGCCTGCACGAGTTCTTTTCCGTTTTGTTTTCCCTTGGAAACATGATTCCGCATCTCCTGTTCTTTCTCTGGTCCATTGGGCTTTGCGGGACAAAGAAGCGGAAAAAAAGTGAACGAGAAATTACAACGCCAAAAACGACCTCCAGGGCTTTGGACAATGGGAGATCATCTACTACTACTTCGGTAACTCCGAATGAGAACAGCGTTGCGAACATCAAGAACAGTGTTCTTGATAAAAATACAACTCTTGCTCCTGAAGGTGAAAATAGTTCTCCTGCATCTTCTACTGATCCTTCTGATATAATTCCTTCCTTCCCGGGCCACTCCGTGTTCCAATTTTACCAGCAATTGTGGCACTTTTTCGGCGTGAACCTCTTCCTGCAGTCGGCGCTGTTCCACGCGTACGAATCGAAAGTGACCCTTTTCCTAGACGTTTTCTCCGTGCAGCTGACGTTCGTAGTGTCGCTCTTCATGGCGCGGCGGCTGCACTTAATCGGTTTTCAGGTCGAGAAGAGGACTGGGAAGCAAGGTTCTGACCCGGAAAGAGAACAAGGTGCTGTAGAGGACCCGTCGACGGTGAAACGCGAATGCCTCTGCTTCCTTCTCCCGGCCCTTTTTCTGACGTTGTCCTTCAACCTGTACAACGCGATTGTGCTGGACAACGCGATCAGCCCGGTCGCGGTCGGGATGCTGATTGGAGGTGTGGGCACGACGCTGTTCTTCGCCTTACCCCTCTTCCACAACTGCTACAAGAACATTTTGCTCGACGAAGCGGCTTTTCTCGTGGTCATGATCGGGCCGTTCCCGATGGCGTTCGCCTTCGAGGTGTTGGACTTCCCGCCGAGCGAATTTTTCTACTTGCTGGACGCGCATGCCATGTGGCACTTGGCGACCATCCCGATGCAGATCTGGTGGTGGAGGGTGTTTGTGCATTTGGAGAAGTGCTTGGTCACCCATGCGAGTGAAGAAACCTCGAAAGATGCGGTGGGTATCAGAAAGAAGAACGAGTAGAATTTTTGTTGTACCGTGGAGACAATAAACCTATTCGTTGTACTATCTGAGAGGAGAAGTAGAGGAACAACAACGATCTCTGCATATTTCTGAATTTGAAGGAGAGCAAGAACCAGATTTGTATCTGAAAGAAATAAGAAGAAGAACAGCTGTCAAAAACCCGTGTATTTATTTCTTCTGTCGGTATCTGAATGTTGGAAAAAAAAAAGAGAAAGTGACGCTGTGAGACCCAGAAATCAATGGACTCCGCCCGTGCGGACTCGTTTCAGGTTTCCCGGGAAACCTTCGGCTTAGCTCGTGCTAAAGTGTGTTGCAACGCAACTTAAAACGCGGCGCGCGCATGGACTCCGCTGCTGTTTGTGGGCACAACCGCGCCGCGTCTGTGTTGCAGTCTCTTGTGCCCAAAGCGCCGCAGTCGGCTGCGGATTGCGAGCAACCTGGCGGCCCCGGCAAACCGGCGCACATTTTCGCCTGGCCTAACTTGGGCCGCTTCAGACGATCTTCCGCCGGTGGCACGGCCTCGCTTTGCCGTTTTCGGAAGAGGATTCCTCAGAGGATTCCAAAATCCTCTCAGGAATCCTCTGGCCCAATTTGGGCCGTCTTCCGCGCCCTTCCCCCGATGGCACTGCCCCGATTTCGGGAGAGGTTTCCACAGAGGATTCCTCAGAGGATTCCTCAGAGGATTCCAAAATCCTCTCAGGAATCCTCTGGCCCAATTTGGGCCGTCT